>PJEX01000126.1:38186-118687 GCA_005350895.1 Colletotrichum tanaceti
GGGGGGGGATTTCTGACATGTCTTTCCCTTGACAGATTCGGGGAAGCAGCTGACGACATCATCACCCGTAGTCTCCGGACCGAAATAAGCCATGGTATTTTGTTGTTTTTTTGACAATCAGCTTGGGATCGAGAGAAAATGCAATGAATCCGATAGTGGGCGGCGGACGACGTTCGGGTTTGATGCCATAGGAAGAACGACTCAGGATAAATGCGAGACCAAATGCCGGGGTTGATATAGATTGTTGATATGAGTCAAGTCCGCACGTGCTCCGAAATGCACCCGCCCTTTTCTGGACCAGACCAGCCATATCGACATGGTATAATATCATAAACGAGCCCAGACAGGCAACCCATGACACAAACATATTCGACTCTGGGCGTGTGATACGATGGGCGGTTAGATATCATCCAAGGCGGATAGAAACGGGTGCAAGTGGCAATATGAGAGGATATCATCGACTCACCGTCATTAATACGCACCGAATGGAAAACCCGTGTACCGTGTAGCGTCACAGGCAGCGACCAAAGGTCCAAAGATGCCGCTGGTGTGGGTGTAGATGTAATTATCCTGAAACCAGACACCTGACACGGCTGTTGTGTCTCTGTCCAGACTCCAGGGATGGGGAAGAGGAGCCCCGTCCATTGGCTAGTTTTCAACGTCGGTCGGCGTAGTCGGCGTAGTAACCAAGCAATATGTCGTGATGCTCATGCCAGACATGACTCTCTGAGCCTCGAGAGATTTTGATTAATACACATCCCGAACACGTATTTGCAAGATGGATTTAGAAGAGACAAAAGGACTGCTTTATCCCCGGCTTTTTGGGCCTTTATTGGACTCATCATCATCACAAGATCCTTCGATCCATCCCCCCCTTTCTTTGGCTGCTTGATTCTCAACAATCATCGTCTCATAATACCATCTCTTCACGTCAAGATTTGCGCGGGATTCCCACTCAACGAGAGATTCCTCCCCATCTTACAAACGAATTCAACAACCCTCCATCCCCCACCAAATCATTCTTTATCATGGCGGCGTCGTCATCCAACCACGTCCTCTTCTTCGGAGACCACATGTCGGACCCCGTGTCAATGATACGGAACCTCGTCCACATGTCAAAACATTCTCCGGCCGTCAGACGCCTTGTTGACGAAGCCACCGATGTGCTCCAGCTAGAGCTGTCCCGGCTGTCCCGACTGGAGCACGGTTGGGACAAGACGTTGGATTCTCTGCTCGAGATGGCCGAGGCCAACAGTGCCAGCACTGGTGGTGAAACCGACGACGACGACGACGACGACGACGACGACGACAACGGCAGGGAGAAGAAGAAGAACAAGAACAAGAAGAAGAACAACGGTATCCTCACCTGCGCGCTTTTCTGCATCGGGCGGCTCGGCGAGCTGGTTGCTCATGCCGAGCGCGAGCCATCGATTCTCGGGAACGATGCCTCCTCCTCCTCCTCCTCCTCCTCCTCATCATCATCATCATCGTCATCGTCATCATCATCGCAACTACCTCAACCTGTCGAGGTCGTGGGTCTCTGCATGGGACTGCTCCCGGCCACCGTGGCGCTCGCCGCCAGAGACTCGGGTCAGATCTTCACGCTGGCCCGGGAGATGATCAAGGTGGCAGTCCGCATGGGGTCCAGCATCTGGTACCGCATGCGGCTGGTCGACGGGTCCCCCGGCAGCTGGTCGCAGACGTTTGTTCGCGTCACGGCGCAAGAGGCCACGAGCACCCTCGAGAGGTTCCACGAGGAGTGCCGGATTCCGGTGGTGCGCCGGATCGCGGTGGGCGTCACATCCAAGAACTTTGTCACGCTGTTCGGCGCCCCTTCCACGCTGGCCAGACTGCTGGCCTGGCCCGGGGCGGGGCCGCTGGCAAACGCCACACGGATCCCGACCGAAGCGGGTGGCTGTGTCCATACTCCGTACATGCCGTCACGGCGGTCATGGGTCACAGCCTCGGCGAGTACGCCGCCCTCTGCGTCGCCGGCGTGCTGTCCGTCTCCGACGTGCTGTACCTCGTCGGCCAGCGTGCCATGTGCATGGAAGAGCACCTCACCCCCCAGACCCACGCCATGCTCGCCACCACCCTTGCGGCGGACGAGCTCGAGGCCCAATACACCTCGCTGGGGCTGGCGAGCTGCGACATGGCCTGCAAGAACGCCGCCGCGTCCACCGTCGCCAGCGGGACCGTCGAGGACATTGCCAGGCTGCAGCACCACTTGGCCGCCGCGTGCGCCGGCGGCGGCTCCCGAACCAAGCTGTTGAACGTTCCCTACGGCTTCCACTCTCAACAGGTCGAGCCCATCCTCGACCACTTGACCTCCATCGCCGCGTCCGGCGTGGAGTTCCGGGCCCCCAACGTGCCCGTCTTCTCTTCGTACCTCGGCACCGTCGTCTCCGCCGGTGACGCCAGTGTGTTTTCCCCCGACTATCTGGCAAGGCAGTGCCGTGGAACCGTCGACTTTGTAGGTGCCGTGCGCGCCGCCGAGACGGCCTGCTCCTCCTCCATCGACAAGACGCTCTGGTTCGAGATGGGCCCGGAACCGGTGCTTCTCGGCCTCGTCCGCTGGACGCTGCCGACTCTGCCCCCGGCGAACCTCGTGGCGGCTTTCAAGGCGTCTCCCCTGGAAGACAACTGGGCTACCCTCTCCGAGGTTCTCAAGGCCGCATATCAGTCCGGTCTCGACGTCAACTGGCCCGAGTTCCACCGGAACTACACCAAACACGTCCGCCTGCTGGAGCTCCCCTTTTACGCCTTTGACTTCCGGAACTTCTGGCACGAGCCCTTCCCGCATCCCAATCTCTCCTCTGCTGCCCTCTCCTCCCAGAGGATGGCGGCGGACCGAGCAGACGCAGCAGACGCAGCACCCGGCAAATGCTCTTCTTGTGCTTGCTCCTCCTCTCGAGACATGTCGAGGCCCGGTTCAACCAATGCTTCTTCTCCTGCTGCTGCTGCTCGTCTTCCTCCTCTTCCTTCTTTCCCCGGATTCCCCTCCACATCCGTTCCTACGGTCGAGAGTGAGGACTACGAGGACGGCGGAAACACCCTCGTGGCCACCTTCAGCGCCGACTCGTCCGAGCCAAACCTGCTGCGCGCCATCGAGGGCCACATCGTCCACGGCCACGTCATCTGCCCCATGAGCGTCCTGGTCGACATGGCCCTCACCACGGCCAAGCACTGCCTCTTTCGCCTCGATGGGACCTCGCACACGCCGTGCTTGTCAGTCACCAACATCTCCATGACTCACGCCCTCATCCTGCCCGCAGATGCTGCGTCGAGGAAGCCCCTCATCCGCGTCAAAGCGGTCATGCGCAAGGGTGACAACAGCGTCGACATCACTTTCGTCTGGGTCAAGTTCGCGCCCGGAAAGCCGAATACCACCACCAGCGGAGAAGAGGAAACCGGAGGAACCTGCCGCGTGACCTTTGAGCGCGCCGCCGAGGAGGACGGAAGCAGTCACGGCGCCTGGCCCGCCAGCATCCATCACTCGCTTTTCCTCGTCAAGTCGCGCGTCGAAGCTCTCCGGGCAGCCGGCCGCGACGGCCGAGCCCACCGTCTGCTCAAGCCCGTCGTCTACCGCATGTTCTCCTATCCATCGTCGCCCAAGAAGCGTGCTGTAAGCCCCAGGACCTCGTCGACGAGGCCGTGTTTGCCGACCTCGGCATCGATTCGCTCATGGGCATCAGCATCCTGGCCGTCATCACTCGCAAGACGGGAGTCGACCTGGACCTGACCTTCTTCATTCAACACGAGACCATGGGAGACGCCCGAAACGCCTTGGCCGAGATTCTTGGTGTGGTAGACCATCCATCAGTATTACCGCAACCGTCAGACGCAAAACTGTTCAACAGACATCAGGAGGAGGAGTCTCCCGTACTATCACTGGTGGCAGACGCTACTGATGCTGCTGCGAATACCACTGCCAAAATGGACTCGACCCCCAAGCCCAAGGACCCGGCACCCAGCCCAGGACCCATGCCGCCGCCGGCGGCGGCCCCGGTGCTGGACCACGACGTCAAGATGGTCCATCTCTCCGGACCCAAGACCAAGACCAAGACCACCGCCACCAACAAGCTGTTCCTTCTTGCCGACGAGTCCGGTACCAGCTTGTCTTGCATCCAACTCCCTGCAGTCACCGGCAGCCTCAACGGCGGCGGCGGCGGCGGCGGCATCACTCTTTCCGTCTGGGGCGCCGAGTCGCCTTTTGGTGCTCAGCCAGACCTGTGGACTGGTCGATCGATCCGCGACGTTGCCGTCATGAACTTGAGGTCCATTCAGAAGCATCAACAAACATCGGGCGATGCACAGCCTGGCCCTCTGTTGCTCGGTGGCGTTGGTGCCGGAGCCGCCATGGCCATCCAAGTCGCCAGGTTGGCTGTGAGCGAGAATCCCGCTCTCTCGGTCCGTCTCGTCCTGCTCGACCCCTCACAGACGCGCCAAGATATCGAGACGGCATTCGCTATGCCGGGGGTGCGGCTCAAGCCCGCGCAAAGACAGCACGCGGCAAAGGTCGCAGAGGCTATCGATCAGCTTCCAATGGAACCATTGCGCTCGAAGAACGTCAGGGCCATCGCAATCGTCCCGGACTTGGCCGCGGCGAGCAGCTCTCAGCTGCTCAAGAGACTTCTTCCAGACGTGCAGATCAAGACGGTTGGTACCTCTGTTAGTAAGGGTACATTGATGCGTTTCCCTGCCATCAGAAACACCGGTGCTGTGTATGAAGAATGTGTTGGAGATGTTGCAGCAGAAGGAAATCATTTTGGTGTATATTCAATACAAAGATTGCCCTTTCTGGGCCACGCATTGTGGGAACGTCTTGTATCTTTCCAAAGCCTAGTGACGTGTAACCTTGCCCTGGGAGTATCTCGGAGCCTCCTAACAAGTGAGTCAAGTCCACAGTGAATCGTCTAAGCACATCTCGGGGCTTAGAATGCGACCCAGCCAGAAGTGTTGGACAAGAAAAGTAAACCACAGCCGGAACGGCAACGTCCATCCAACGCCACTCCACCAGGGGGTGATGTGTCTGACTTGTTTATCTAGGTAGTTCAAGCGGAAAAGGCTGTTGTCTATTGCCTGATGAGGAAGAATAGCGGACATGGCATCAAAGAAGACGGAGCCAAGAAGAAGGATTCGGCGTACACGATGATTAGTATTAATACCCCAAAACTAACCACTGTTGAACCCACAAATCTCTCTCTCTCCCCCTCAACGCTCTTTTGGTACGGGTCATCCCGTCCTCTACCATGGCTAAAGCGGCTGAGAGAAAGTCTTTCCCTTCGTAGGTAGGTTAAGAAGCCGGAGATGCGCTGCTCTAGGACTGACTTTCTATTTACCCTAAACCTAAACCGCTGTAACGCAGTGACTACCCTCGTAAGTCCAAGGTAATGAATGCTACCTTAAAAGTTATGCATGTGAAGTCATACGATGTACTTGCTTTTGTCTCGCGAGCTAGAGCGTACCCCTGCCACGCCCCCCACGTCTTTGGATTCGGGCAGCCTGTCGAAAGTCGCAGGGGGGGGGGTGTCATTGGAGACTTTCCTGGGGGCCTAAGATGCCCGTCGCCCGGCGTCGAAGCCCGTGGCAGACTTCTCCGTTGCTGCCGAGCGCTAGGCCGCGCCGGCCGATGTATCCTACCCATCTCCAAGTACCTCTGAAGTGCCCGTGTCTCGTTTTCAACACACCCCCTTAGGGAAGGCACTGCAGCAAGCCTGTATGTCCTCGGATAACTAATAAAGATAAAGGCTAGGCCTGTTAAATTGCGCTTAGAATACAAAGTTTCCATCCTGATTATAATAACCCTACAGCAAAAGATACCAAGACTAATTATAGGAGATACTACTAGTAATTTAGTAGCCTGGATCACCTAAAATGCCTTACGTATAACTTGTACTTTGAACTTTGGTAGTACATCTAGTCAGGGAGGGATGGATACCTTGTCAGCCCTCCACAACACTAGAGAGACCTCTGTCGTCTGCCACCACAATGAGTGGAAAAGCTCTTCCGCGAAGCAGCAGACAAGGAAATGAAGAAGCTGGAGGACATGTGCACGTACGAAACCATCGACCGCGCGCTTGTAGACGAATACCCATTTACGAATATCTCGTGACACCTTGCCTATAGTAATCATCATGTCAAGATGATTCTGGCTAGTATCTCAGACATTTTCGGCCCCTTGGCCTTGCCAGTTATCTATCTCTACCCCGGTGTGTGGGTTAGTACCGGGCCATCCGGTTAAATCACACGTAGTATCCCATCCGGACTTCATGGCATCCGCATTGCTACCCGGGAGTCTCTAGTCCATGACCTCTCAAGCAGTTCTCCCCGCTTCATGGCAGCCCTCAACCTGTATAGATGTGAACCACATGCCGGCAATGCATTAGACTTTTTCTTCCACGCTCAATACCTCCATGATCCAGATATCAAAGTTTAAAAATATGAATGGAAATGTCGGCGGTATTCTTGTTGTCATTGTTCCCTGACAGATTCCATGACTCGGATTCAATGGATACAAGTGATTGAGGGAGAAATCCGGTGACATTTCCGTCATAAACTTGCAACATTTAGAAACGTTTGGGATTTCTTAGATGTGATCAACTTAAATAGATGAAGAGAATTTGGAAAGATTTCTGTACTCGTAATTCCTACAAAACATTCATGACTCGGATCCATTGAAATTGAATGGACGAGGAGAAAGCCGGTGAGGTTTCTGGACTGGTAATTCCTAACAACACCCGTAACTCAGTATAGCCTACCCTTGCGAGATGTCGAGCATAGTCGGCAACTTTCATCATCCTCCTTGGCTACATCGTTTGTGGATCTTGCATCCCGAGACAAGAGAGCCAGCTGCTGATTACGTGTTCAAATTACATGACATTTGCTGCAGTAACTACATCAAAACGTTGGGCTCTTAAGACTCGATGTTGCGCCAGTCCAAAAGGCAAGAGCTTTTGAATAATTATTGATTATCAACAAGAAGCTTTGCCATCATCTTTCTTCACTTACAGCCCCAATCAAATCCCCATTACCAATCGCCGTTTAAACATGGCCTCTTCAGTCTCTCACCAAGCTGCCGTGGTGCCCACGTCCGTTCAGGCTGCATCCCATGCTTCCGACACAGCAACCGGGAGCCAAAAGGCCACGGAGTATTGGTCCAAGTACTTTCGCGCCGTCTTGGAGCCTTTGTTTGAGTCGGTGGGAGGCTACACGCCCTCCGAACAAGAGGCGCAAATCCAGTTTCTCAACAAGCATGTAGCACCTGTTCTCGGACCCGTTCCAAGCGAGCCTTTTGACGCATTCAACATGCCGTACAACTGCTCCCCCCTGGAGACCAGCATCAACTTCACCACAAAAGGTGTTCCCAAGGCTCGCGTCTGGATGAATCTCGGGAAGCCTCTGGATCAAACTCGGTTTCTTCCTGGAGTTGCCGAAAAGGACAGAGGCGTACTCCAGAACATCGCTCGAGCCACGGGTGCTGACACGCGATGGATGGACTGCCTGATGAAGACACTGTTCCTGACCCCGGAACAAATGGAAAGTGTCAGAGCTCGCAACGGTCCGGTGTGGCCTTTCAGTCTCTTCTGCTTCGACTATGACGGTGCAGACAGAACAATGAGAGCGTACTTCCCCGCTGTTCCCAGAGGGGGACGCACCCGAACCGAGGTTTGCCTGGACGCCATCGAGAAGCTGGAACCGGCTGGAGATAAGCTCAAGCCGGCTCTTGCCCACGTCCTTGGGTAAGTAAGACGCATCTATAATGAATTAGGGAAAGGAAGTCTGATTGCAGAAACAGATACCTTGGCAACAATAAATACGAGGCTGCCCTTCATATGCTTGGCGTCGACCTAGTTGACCCTGAGCGGGCCCGACTCAAGGTTTACCTGGATGTCAACAGCAACTCCTGGAACGCCGCACGCGATGTCATGACACTGGGTGGACGCTTGAACGACGAGGTCACCTTGAAGGGTGTTGAGATCCTGCGATCGATTTGGCCCTTGTTGCGCGATGAGCCCGAAAGCACTGACGACGACTGGTCCAAGCCTCCAGTCATCCCCAAGGTGTCCTTCCCTGGCCAACAGTACAGCATTGAGATTACGGCTGGTAGCTCCATCCCCGAGATCAAGATCTACGCCCCTTTGATGCAGTTCACGAAGACTACGCAAAAGGCCGAGCAAAACATGTACAAGATCCTCCAGAAGCTGAACCATCCATGGGGCTCCAACGGAAAGCTTGAGACGGCTATGAAGGCCATGTGGTAAGTGGATCAACCCAAGCTGCACACATTGCTCGTTATATTCTGACCATTACGTAGTGGAGAAGAGATGGTTCGCGGCCTTGGAGTTGTGACATTTTCGTACTCGGAGAAGAAGGGCGCTTACACCACATTCTACTTCTCGCCATTGACCAGCTACGACGACAAAGTCCAGTTCAATTACCGAGACCTGAGCAAGGCCTGATTTCGTTTTGGTATTGGGCATGTAGCTACCCAAGGTACTTCAAGGTCCATGTAGTCCAAGACTTCGGTCGTGTCCAACATTTCGTTCTTGAGGCTCATTCGAGTAACACACGTTTTCCAGCCGTCTTTGCTGTTCAAGTTTTGGATGCATTCTGCCGCGCTAAAAAAAGAAGAAAAAAACCCCCCTCCTCACGGAGTTAAACAAGGGTTGAACAAACCACATTGTGAAGGCTGCTTCGAGAAACATGTACGGCAGGACTATCCGCAAGAGGCAGTGAAATAAATGGCAAAATCATGTGGCTATACGCATATACAACTGTAGAACCATTTCCGTCATCAACTCCTGACTAGCAAATTGCGTCTGACACGAAAGTAGAAGCAACCATTTCTAGATGTAGGGGCCAAGATCAATATGGCCGTCTCCGTCAAGAAGTTGGAACAAGTTTATATCGCCAAACCCATGATCATCGTGCCTTGCATCAAGTACGGATAGATCAGGGGTTTGTGGCAGAGACGCTGAGAGGCCGAGGAACGATGCATCCACATCCGCAAATGGTGGCGAGCCCAAGCCCAAGCCCAGTCCCAAGAAGCCGGAATTCGAATTGTTGGGCTTGGTAGCCGATGTTCGGTCGGCGCCTGCGAGCGTAGTCTGGCCGTTGACGGACGGATGAGGAGTATGATCAACGTCCGCGCTGTCGCGGGGGACGAGACCGAACAGTTGAGAAGAGCTCTCTGTCCTCTGGACCCGTTCTTGCAACTCCTTCTTCTCCAGGTAATCGAGAGCGGCATTGAGCAGCGTTTTTGCAATCATGGAATACTGTGCGGCATGAGCATCACTTTTGGCAAAATGCTCAAGCACCATGATGGCGTTGCGGGAGTATTTCTCCAGTATGCGACCGAAAGAACCGAGAAGTCCCACGCCCAAGATGAGAGACGAAGCGAACAGCCATGACCTGGATTTCAGTTAGCCGACGGAAGCGGTAATTATTTTATAAAAGAGAGAAAAGAACCTACACTATGAGCGGCATATGTCCGTTCAGGTACCCTTTCTCCGTGAGTCCTACCAAGATGTCCACCATGAAACTCGCGGCATCAATGCATGCATCGGCAAGTTTCGACTTGCCAGATACAAGTCCTGGTTTGCTGACCGGGACACCCACGGCGCTTTCGGTCAGGCGATTGTGGAGCTCGTACATCAGGAAAGGTCGTGATACTAAGATGACAGCTGCGGCAAAGTCAGCTTGAAATTGGGAGTCTGGCCCCGATCAGCAATGTAGAATGTAGGACTCACCATAATAATAAGAACATAGTACCTGGCAGGCCCCGGTGGTCTTGCTGGGGTCGTCCTCTGCAGAGGAATCGGATACAACATGTTTCAATGTCTGGAGCCAGCGAAGGGACCAGTCTCGTAGCTGTCGCGAGATGCCTTCGGTCAATTGATAAGAGACCTTCCGTCGGGAGTAAACCTCTACAACGATGCCCTCGGTAATCAGAAAGATCTGAGCCGAAGCGTTGAGAAGATCGAATGTTTCTTGTCCGTTGTCATCTGAAGCTCGATACGGTACAGTGCAGTCGACATCGGATGTTGCGGGTGGTCGACCCATCGACGTGCTCAAGAAGAGATCCAGTACGCGCAAACTCTTCCATAAGCGATCTCTGTAGAAGATTACCTAGTGTTAGCTATTGTTGTCACGAAACCACAAGTCTAAAAATGAGGAATAACTTGGTCCCGTACCGCTGTCGATGTATTTCGTGCCCAAATCGAGAATTGATTTCGGTGCGGTGGATCCCGATTGAGTACGCTGCTCTCACGGCGATGCCTAATTAGATGCTATTGTGAGTAGCCATCCTCTTGACGTTGATTGCATCTGAATCTCCATTTCACATACCAAAAAACAGGAACGCGCCATTCATTTGGCATGACCCAAGCATGTAAAGAGTAACGAGGATGAAAGTCTGAATGGTGGGAACATTGATGTTGCCGCCGAGGTTGGCCAACGCAATGTTGCGTGCGTGCTCGAAATAGGCCGAAGCAACGTCTTCCTCGGAGGACTGATAGCCTATGGCGAGGACAAGATAGAAGGTGGCTGACGATGCATCCTGCAAGCGGTGTGTTTGTTGGGCCCATGATGTGACCTCATCCACGAAGTGCGCATGGCCAAAGAGATCTACGAGGCCACTGGTCTGCGTTCACGCTCCAACGGTTAATATCAACATTGCTCCGTCAATGGGGGAAAACTGGAGTCAACTCTCACAACTGCATGATATGTGGATACCGCCCGGGGTATTGTTGTCAGATGCAAAGCTGGCTCGCCGTTGCCAGAGTAGTGAGCAGGTGGTCTGAAGGGAGGATTCTCGCTCTGGTGCGCAAAGACCTGAGGATCCACGCGTGTATTGACCAGTTGCCGGACGGTCTGGAAGAAGGACAGAGGCGCGCAGTCTCCTATGAAGACTGCGGGGGGGGGGGGCGGGCCGCCGGTTAATTAGCTAATTAGGACCGAACCGAAGAGATGGCGATGATGAAGAAAAGAAAAAACGTACTCAGTTTTCCTTGAGCATCACACAAGAGACGCGCCTCTCTAGGAACCTCGGTTTCCTCCTCGGCCAGGGGATCACTTGTCGATGCGGAATGCCGGGCCTCGGATTCAGAGTCAGACCGGCGGTGGTGTGTTCCGTTGTGCACAGACGGAGAGGTAACCGCAGTCCCGGGCGCTCGACTCGGAGCCGGCGCTCGTCGTCTCTGTTGAGGGGAGGAGTATCGGCAGGTGGAAGGTCGTTGGCGCCTCAAGCAGTAACTGCATGGTAGTTTGCCGTCACACTTGACTGCAACCGAAAGTCAGGGCTGTTGAAGATGGGACGAGTCCAAGTCCAATTGCAAGTTTATACAAATCCATGGCGGAAACCCAAGCAGCAGTGAGCACCCTCCATTATCCCATATTGATCCATATTGCCCCGTGCCGTTGTGCAACTTGTGCCGAGGTTCGGATTATCTAGAGATTTCTCTGGGGGCCAGGCAGGGATTTGTGGAAAGAATACCTTTTCGCGCCTTACAGCTGTCGCATGCATTGGCAACTCTTGTGCGGACGTAGGCGTGCGGCGATGGCGATGGCTGCCGCACCGAGACATCTTCCATGTTGGTAACGCCGATGATTTTCATCACCTTTGTTGTTCGTGCGGGCGTGCGGGAATGCGGGAATGCGGAAGAGGGAAGATCGGATGCGGAGAGGGGAAAAAAGAAGAAAAAAAAAACCCACCAGTGCCGAAGAATGGGAAAGTTTTCCGCGGGCGGCACCAGGCGGCTATAGCCCCAACAGTACGACGACTGCAACCCTATGACGACAGCGCGTTTACAGTATTGCCGAGAGCAAAACACGCTGACGGAAGCACTGTGCTTCCACTATCAACTGACGTGGCGGGCCCCCCGTGCCCCCCTACCCCCCTACCCCCCTGCCCCCCTGCCCCCCTACCTGTACTGCTGGCTATGCTTAGCCTCCCTCCACTTGAACAAGCCGTTTTTCGGTAGCTACCGGTACCTAGGCACAAGGCCACTTTCGAGCAGCTGGTCAACCTTGGTTGCCTGTTGAATGGGCTCCCGTGACCCGTAATCACTTTTTATTACTCATCGTTTACGTGAGCCCCAGCCCAATCGTGCAGGACTTCTCTCGCATCATGTCATGGCAGGACACGTGTGAGCCTTTCATTCTCTTGGTGCCAGCGGCCAGTGCCGTGATGTTGTTTCCCCCCCTAAAAAAAAACCAAGCCGTGACTGACAGATGTAATTGTGCACGACTGGACACATGATGGATCATGTCCTCATGGCTCAATGTACGCGAGAGCACGGATAGTTCCAAGAGAACTCACAGGTATTTCCTCACTCATACTCCGCTCCTCCGTCAGGCTGCTCATTTCTCGAGGGTATGTCGACACAAACGTGCAAGCTCGCCTAACTGCAAGTCCCGTCCCGTTCCCAGTCAGTCATGCCTTTTTGAGTGATGCCGGCTGGGCTACCGGTATTCTCACAAAGTATTGAAAATCTGACATGGACCCGCTGTCTTGTTTAAGTATGTCCGCTAAGCTGGTCCATCAAGCGATGGAAAGTATGTGGGTGCCGTGTGGCAAGCTTGAGGTCAAACAACCCCTTGTCGAGTATTTATGTTGACACTAAGAAGTCTGTCACGAGGATATAAACCACAGTTGTAGCATGGCAATTGTGATTCAACTTTTGTGTCTCATCTTTTTTCAGTGACCAGCAAGCCTGTAATTCACAAGGTTGTCAGGCGATCTGAGGTCTGCATTAGGCTGTCCAGGCCCTTTAACTCCAAGCACACGGTTGAAGTTTGTGAATACCTTCATGGGCAAGACAGGCTCTACTGGGATTGTTTCCAACCAAGTCCAGGTGATGCCTTGCCTGCGTCACCTAATTCCTCAGCAGAGTGCCAGAGACTTGGTGCTGACTGGTCGCTATGAGTTGTCGTTGACTACTACCAAGCAGCAGCAGCCCTATCGGTCATTCTCTGGCAACCTTGTCCTTACTGGCGGCACATTGTTCTGCTCGCAACAAGTCATGCAAGGAGAGAAAATCCTGAAAAATCCCGAAGCCATAAGCGGCGCCGATGCTTGACCAAGGCTAGTCGATGCGAACCGATCCGAGATCCGAAGAGGGTCTTCCGTGAACGGATAAGCCATGCGGATGCAACTTTCCCCATTAGTGGAGCCGCCTTCATGTGTATGGATCACGGAACGGCGAGGTTACCCCTGGAAGGCAATTAATTGGTCAACTCCCCTGCATTAGTTGGTCTTCGTCTAAACTTGCCATGTCAATGACCCAACATCGACGGCTCTATGGATATCATGAATCGTGGCATCGGATCTCTAGTTCCGTGCGTCTCTCCCAAGCAGACCTGCCTGCAAGGTCTCGTCCCGAGTCTGCTTCAGGAACGGCATCAATGCTGTGCCTCCCGTGCCCGTGAGCTGCTCGTCCTTGACAGCAGACGTGCTCGCCAAGTCAACCTTGGCACCGCCATACGACTTCTTTGACGGAAGGACGATGTAGCGGGTGACAATCTGCAAGTGTTTGTTCCTGAACTCCGTCATGGTCCTCGTCGCAACTTGGTACGCCTCCCGGAATCTGTCCTGCTCCGCCGTAGAACTCGGCAACCTGGCAAGCTCGCGAATGCTTCCCATGCGAGACACATGTTCGAGGAAGCGCTTGTGTGGGCCCGGCATGTAGCTGCGAACTTCTTGGTGAAAGGCTGGTGGTCCTTTTGCCGCGCCAGGCGCACTTTTGCTGGCGTGCGGATTGCTGTTCCCTTCCGACGTGTGCTCGACACCCAACACAATGTCGAGGAATTGGATGAGGGAACTTTGACCGTTACTGCCCCCGCGAAGTTGCTGCCAGCTGCCGCGACCATCACCCTCGTCGTAAAAGATTCCGTTGGGGAGCCCGGCGGCAGCCATGTTCTTGCTGCCGGCTAGAAACGGACGGATCTCATAGAAGAACACCATGGGGTCGCAATGTTCGTACATACGCTCCAGGAGCGCCCCGATCTTTCGAATGTTGGCAGACAACTCGTCGAGTGCGCGTGTGATGGTGTCGTAGCTCCTGCTCTTGATGGAGTCGAGCGCGTTGAGCATATCGGTGATGATGCGGGCCCCCTGCGCTTCCATGGCTACCGAAACAAGGTAGAACCAAGCCTCATCTCTGGTCCCGGTGAAGGTGTGAAGGGACTCTAACGATTCTAGGTCGGTGAAATCATCGGTGGTTGACAAGAAGTTCCACAGGTTCAGGCCAGCGTATGTCGCTACCGGTGGAACCTCGAGGTGTTGGGAAACGCGGAGGAGGGGTACTGATATGGCTGGCGGCAAGACCTTGGTACAGGATGTGAGTAAGTCGATTCTTCAGTCTTGAAGTACTTTGCTTTTGCCTCTTACCTCTTCGGCTCTTTCTCCTCCCCAAACATAGGCATGCGTTAGAAAAACCAGGATGACATACGCCCGTCGCCATTCTGCTTCATGCTGTAGCTTGTCCGCCGACAGCACAGGAAGAGCATCCACGTCCCGCCGCAACCTTCCAGTCTTGAGGAGTTCTGGAAGATGTTGGATCACCTTTTCCCATGGTGCAAAGTATGGATCAGGGAGTTCTTTGAGGGGTGCGTCGGCAGGAAGGAAACCGTTTGGGGTGATGGCATATTCCCTTAATGGAAAGACATCGGGCCGCGCCAGTTCAGCGGATGTAGGTAGAGCGTGGGGAGACATTTGGAGCGGAGTGTAGCGTTTGAAAACAACAAACCAAGGCAAGAATGACCAACTGAACGATGCTTTGGAAGTGTAACAAAGGTTTCCAGAAAAGATTGGAAGCGATGAACAAGTCAAAAGATGAAACCAAGCGGCGAGTCAAGACACTTGTAGGTGAAGAAGTACTTCTCACCAAGTATGTCCCAACTCCATTCTTCCGCGTCACCCGCCGACTCAGTCCCCCCCATGTGGCCATAGCCGAGTGATCTCTTTGCTGTTCCGAAGTGTGAATTGGGCCAAGCCGAAAAGCCCGTCGGTATCGGCTGCGGCTACATGCGGAAGCGCTAGAGCTTGGACGGATGCGGATCGCGGATGCGAGTGGGGCCGCGAGTGGAATGATGATGGCGCGCTATCTCCAGCCCGGAGAGGAGGGAGGCGTCGGGGTACAAAGACGAAAGAAATGCCCAGGCTCTTCGGAACAATGTGCAGTATCTGAGGATTCTCAACTCATCAATCAGTCTCTGAGGGTTATTTGTATTTGTTCGTATGATCCAAGATGGAGTTCACCGCCTTTGCAGAACAAATCCGATCCGGCCGCCCGGCCAAGTTTCCCGCCAACGCGAACACCTTGGAATTTGCCCAGCAACTCGATGCCCAGGATAGTCTTGGACACCTCCGCGACGAGTTCATCATTCCGACCAAGGGTTCTTTGAAGAAGAAGTCTCTGAACGGCACCCTCCCTGGTAAGCTTTTCACGGGAACCGCCACATCGGGCATCTTCATCCTCTCTATTCGCGCATAAGTTATAACAGCGTTTGCTGACCAGTGAGAAACTGAAAGACAAACAAACCCTCAATGGCCATGCCAACGGCGTCAACGGTACCAATGGCGCCAATGGCTCGCTAGAGGACGATGAAACGCCCTCGGTCTACTTTTGCGGAAACTCACTTGGAGTCCCGCCCAAGGCGGTGAAAGAGTACATCCACGCTCAGCTGGAGACGTGGGCTTCGATTGGCGTCAATGGCCACTTTCAGGGACTCGACAACTCGCCACTGGTCTGCTGGCAAGACATGGCCGAGGATGTCGCGAAGAAGAGTGCGCACATTGTTGGCGCCTTGCCCGAGGAGGTTGTCATGATGAACACCTTGACCGCCAACTTGCATTTCCTGATGGCTAGCTTCTACCGGCCGACAGAAAAGAAGCACAAAATCATTCTGGAATGGAGGCCTTTCCCTAGCGACCACGTGAGTTTCGAAAGATGCGGCATCCGCGTGGGTCTTTAACTTTTGCTAACGTGAGAAGTACGCCATCGAGTCGCAGGTGCAATGGCACGGCTTGGACCCAGCCAAGTCCATGGTCCAGATCCAACCCGACGAGAACTTTTACATCTCTACGGATCTGATCTTGAAAACCATCGACGAGCACGCGGAAGAGACGGCTTTGATCCTGCTCCCGGGAATCCAATACTACAGCGGACAGCTCTTCGACATGGCTCGCATCACTGAATACGCGCAATCCAAGGGCATAGTCGTCGGCTGGGATCTTGCTCACGCTGCCGGAAACGTCGAGTTGAGGCTTCACGACTGGAACGTCGACTTTGCCGCGTGGTGCACCTACAAGTACCAAAACGCAGGACCGGGCTCCATGGCCGGGGCGTTTGTGCACGAACGGCACGGCAAGGTCGACACCAGCCAAGGGAAGCCAAAGTTCCGGCACAGGCTCACGGGCTGGTACGGAGGCGACAAGTCTGTGCGGTTCAACATGGACAACAACTTTCTCCCTACCGTTGGGGCGGGCGGTTTCCAAGTCTCCAACCCGTCGGCAATTGACCTGGCATCGCTCTCGGGCGCCTTGTCGGTCTTTAGCAAGACGAACATGACCGAGTTGAGAACCAAGTCCCTCGTTCTGACCGCGTACGCAGAGCACTTGCTTGACACCATCTTGGCAACAACAGCAGCCACCGGCGAGCCACCGTTTCGAGTGCTTACCCCGAGGAATGCTCATGAACGCGGCGCTCAGTTGAGCGTTCTCTTGAAGGATGGTCTGTTGGAGCGTGTTACAGAGAAGTTCGTAGAGGCTGGAATCGTTTGTGACAAGCGGAAACCGGGTGTCATCCGTGTCGCGCCTGTACCGCTGTACTGTACACTCCAAGATGTATGGAAGTTCATGGACGTCCTTGGGAAGGCGATTGCCTAATGGAGGGAAAGAAGAGCGTCGTCGGTTGTGCATTGATAGATTGTGTGTCACGTAATGTCTATATACCTATGCCATACTTGATGCTTGGTTTTACGCCGGCGATGCGGCTGATTGGTGCCCGGATCCATACTTAATCCGACGAGCGGATTCATCACGTGCTACGCGTGCTCTCAAACCGTGCCACGCGACACCCCCCCCCCCCCCCCCTCGCTGAATCGGGGTTTCGCCAGCGCGTGCGAAACCCGAGAAAAGTGGGGGGCGTGGCACGATTAATGGTCGACATCAGCCTGAACATAGGTACCTATCAGGCTGCTGGCGCAGAGGCAGCCAACAGGATTCTAGACTTGTGTAATTTTTTTAAACTAGCTGGATTTGATTCAGACTAGCAACAATGAGATGTAACCGGAAAAGGATCCGATCCTTAGCATCTTGGCGGTTGTTTTGCGACGCGGATCCTAACACGCCTGTGCGACTGGTCAGTCGGTCGGTCAGCACTTCTGTTTGCTGGCTTAGTGACCAGCAAGCAGCCTGCAGGGATCTCGATGAACCCTTCTGGGCATAGCGCAAAGGCCGCATGGGTCAGACGACGTGGTCAACTGACGTCACCAAAATCACAGCGCCGCCAGTATTAATCTCGCCTACATCCCAGCTTCTTCTCTTCTCTTCAGGTCCCTTGACTATTGTTCTTGACGACCATCTCAAGCCCTACTCTCTGTCGCACGCAAAACACAATCCAACCCCCCGTACAAAGTCATCAGCACGACAACATCATGACGCAAATCGCACTCTTGGTCAACTTCTTCCTGCAGCTATGCTTCGCCATGCTGGCTGTTGCAGCACCTGCTTCTGACCCCGCGGTGACATCTGCAGCACACGGCAACACCTGGCAATATGGTACCGGAGGCGGTATTCTTGGATTCGTTGTGCTCGTATTAGACATTATTGTCTTCCGTATGTTCTCTCCCCCGCCCCCCTCCCTGCCGCCAAGTTTCTCGTGCTAACCATGCCCCGCGTCCAGTCGAGGTTCTCAAGTCCGACCGCCCCGTCAGCCACAAGGTGCTATGGTGTCTTGTTGTGTTCCTTTTCCCGATCGTTGGCATGGTGATCTACTGGCTGTTCTCAAACCGGGCTGCTCACAACTCGCGAGCTGGATATGAATCTATTGCATAAAAATAATTACAACAAACGCAATCATACCCTTGCCTGGAACTTGGCCACAGGCTGCGTCTGTCATGCATAATAATAGAGAGCGCTTAAACTTGGTCTTCAATTCAGAATCATGTTGGAACTAGCGATCCACATAGTTTTATTATCGAACAGTGTTGTTTTACTCTGGGTGCCGGTCATGTCTCCGTTTCGTTTCGCATCCGTCCAAGCGCTGCTTTCACTGCTGATTGACCTTTTTGTGTGGCAGAACACGGGATGAGCATCAGCCAAATGGGAAGAGCCTCTGAAACGGGCGCGGCTATGGTGGGGTCCTAACAAAAACATCCTCATAAGAGATTGGAGCGCCCCTGAAAATTCGTCTTGTGGCTTTGGCCTCAATTGGTCTTTTGATATTTCTCCTCATGTTTGAATGCTGCACTTGTCTATGAATTGAACCAGTGAAATTTTTCCTAATTACAAAGCAAAACGATTCTTATCCAACACTATGGCATTAGAAAAAGATGACCAACAACCATTCTTAGGCTTCCGGGATCACCTCGAAGTACGACATTCGCTGGAAGACAACGAGGCCGAACACAGAAGTCCTTGCTGCGAACCATCGCCAAAGGTTTCACGAAAAAGCAGACTCCTAAGAGACGCTTCTGTGTTCTTTGCGACTTCAATACTCTGGGCAGGCTTGTTTTTTCTTTTGTCGACTGACATGTTCAACAACACATCGAGTAACATGCCAAAGGGAAATCATCGCAGTAGCAACAGCCCGATACAGACTGACTACCTTTCTGCATTCCACAACGTCACCTCAAATGCTAGATATGTATCGTGCGGTACATCGGCAGCTCAGGCGAAGCGAAGAGGGTGCAGGTACGCTACTCTGTTAAACTACTGGGTTCCATCTCAATGCTTCGACCAAGAGTTTGAGACAGAATACCAGGATGACGAAACCTGGACTGCTTTCCAAGAGTAAGTAGCACCGACTTGTAGGAAGTACTGGAAAAATTCTGATCGTTCTCAATAGCAAAGCCTTGACTCTAAGCATCGCCCCGGAAGCAATGGGCGACCAAGAGACCTACTACACTTCTGTTCGAGACCATTTAAACCATTGCTCGATGCTTTGGAAAAAACAATTCTGGACGTTGTTCGAGGAACGCACTGCGTTTGATGGAGTGATTGTAAATTCATTCCACACAGATCATTGTGCCGATTTCCTCAAAGACATGTACGGCTCAAATCGCACAGAACCAACACTAGTAAGGGTTGGGTTTTCAGGATGCTGGATTCGAGACTAGACTATTATTACACAGTTGTCTTTATTGAGTACGTTGTAAGGAGTATAGGTTCCATCTACTAAGCTCTAGTAAAAGCTCACTTAACTGGCTTACGAGCTAGCTGTTTTCATGCCCTGTGATCGTTAGTGTAGGAATACCTATCGGATTAACTATGGAAAGTAGAAACGGAAATTGGCTGGGCTAATCAGAGCACTTGGGTAGACCTCTAGCCCAGAGATAGGTCTACCCAGCCAGCTATATTACAGTCTCCGTTGTTTGCTGCCCTTAGTTAGAATCTTTCTGTTGAAAGTATTGGGCGATAACTGTGTAACAATTGGTATGGGTGTATTTTCTTGTGTGTGTAACTGAGAAGATTCTGATCGTTACCCTCGTGTTCCTATCCCTGACCCCTATGTAGTCTGACACAGGAATCCCTACTTTTTGGTAGCTAAATCAGTCCGATCACTGCACCTAACATTGCCTAAGGGGGTCTACGCATTTGCGTCTGAACCTAGGGAGTATATAACTCACCGACTCGTTAGGTCAGCTTTCCTAGAGTCCTTTACAATACAACCGCACTTCCACAGCCTATTTCATACGTCTGTCGGCGACAGGTTGCATGTCTAATCTGTTGAGATAGGTAACTAGGCCCTGAACTCCCTAGCGCTGGTGTTAGCCTGGTATACCGTTAAGGCAGTTAATGTGCTGTCCTAGATTGCATCAGTGCACCTTTAGGCTGTATTTCAAACTTTGAACCTGCGCTTAAGAGAGATGAAGGGGGCTGGTTGGGACGGCGCGGCGCCGGACGCAACGCTGTACATTGAGTAGTCCTTTAGACGCAGGTACTATCTTACACAGTATGATCTTTGTGTTCTGTTTCTTGATGAGGAGTACCTGCCTTTGACTGATCCTGTAGTTGTGGATGGTGTCTTGCTGAGCATTGGGCTGTACAGCATGCATGTCTATAAGTCTAACTCGTTAGAATGGCTATATGAAGTCGTTCTGGACTGTCTTGAAGAAGCGGAGAGGTACTGCTGGGAACCACGCTTAGAACACTAAGTAAACATTCTCTTTTTGTCTTCTTGGTCGAATTCCCAACAAAAGCATGGTTCTTCTGTTTTGTTATTAGGAAACGCTTTTAAGGATTTTCTCCCACTAATCTTGCTAGGGGTGGATTAATGGGTTTGCTTGCTCTGGGTTTCTTGTATAGAAGAATTAAATTTTTGTTTTGAGAGATGGCTATGTTCTTGCTTGGATTTTTCTAGTCTACTGATTTCACTCTGCTAGGCCTTAGGGTAAGAGATGTAAATACGGTACACAACTATAATATAGATCCCTAGAGGTCCCTTATAGAGTAGGATCTTAGCTACTGTCTTTTCTCTAAGATATCTATGTGGATTTGTCTTGGTATATATCTTACTAACAACTTATTCCTGTCTCCTATACACTATGTTACCTACGATTGAAATAGGAAAAGAAGAGGTAACTTATGTGCCGAGCTAGAGCACACAGTAGGCAAACGAGAAAAAGGGGGGAGATTCTTATTTCTAGGATGTAAAAAGTGAGTTAAATATAGCGTATATATGTATTTATATAAACGAGCTTCGCGGAACATAATTACCCCAAGAAGATCTTTGCATGTCTTGCGATCAGCCGGGAGCCCTTTGTCGGTGACAGGACTGTTTTAGAGGGCTCTTATAGTGCTGAATCTCCCCGTGAAAATTACTAGTGTGTCCCTCGATATGTACTAGGTATAGATGAACAATAAACTCTTTTACTCATGCTATAATGCTAGTTTCTTTTTTCAGATCAATCGGTGGCTTGTGTATGTTACGTATGTTTAACTCTTCCTATAATAAATAGAAAGTAGTTGGCCCCATCCCCTACTCTATGAGCAACCCTTATACATGTACCTACACCCTGTTCTGATGTGTCTAGGATATTAGGAAACTTTTATAGGCTGCTTGCCTACCTTTGACAGCATTATCATCCTAAAGCTACTTGAAGATTGTCACAAGGAAACTCTCGTTCGTGGAGGCTCACTGAATCAGTCCTCCCCCGTACCTATTGACATGCCATATTGCATTCAACTACGTCTCTATTCTTCACTAGTTTAAGCATATTTTCCTCATATTCTTCTATGCCTTACTGTATGCTCTAACTTGTGACAAAGATCCTGTTATCTGCGTCTAAACGAAGTTTGACATTACAATCATCCCGTTCTGGTCTGTCTGCAAGAGCTATCATGGTTTTCTGGTCTGATATATGATGCCTGACAATTGAAGCTTGCCGCCTGCGCAATGCTTCGAACACTCTATTGATCAGGCCCCAACGGTTGGCTAAACGTCCCTCTGAGGACTCCAGTATCTTTCAAGGCTATTGCAGCACCATAGGCTCTAAAGAGGGTCAGCACGTTTCTTAAAATGATCAGGGTTTCAGCAGCGCAGAAGCTGGACTAGTCTGTTTAACACTTACACGCATGGTAGTAATATTGCGTGAGCGGCATCGCAAATCAACACGAACTGTCCGCTCTTATAGCGCCATCAATTCGGTTATTGAATCGGGAATAGAGTTAACTCGGTGTAAACAGATCCTTTTATCGTGATTAGATGATGAAGTGTTGGGTCCCGGTCTGACGTTCTACTCCTGAACTTCTCTAGGTATGTCTGCTTGCTGCGGCCCGTAAATAGGTTCGCAGATCATAATCACCCTTAGCTTAGAACCAGGTCGAGGGTGTACCGTGTGGTGCTGAATGGGGTACGAAACTATGTGTCCGCCCTGACCCATCCAAACGTTGACCCTGGATCGGTCTTTCAAGGCCTAGGCCGGATAATTTTCAATCACATCATCTCCTTAAGCCCTGAAACATGGTCATGCAGTACCTTTTCCAATCAGCCGCCCTTGTCAGTTCCACAATATGTATACATCGTATTGTGGGCTGTGGTTAAGGAGATGGACACAGACCCTGTAAATGACGTCACCATGGCGGATCCACCCCCGGGCCGGAAGTGTGGGTCCGCCCGGCCAGCCACATCACGGCTTCCTTCGTTTGTTGCCATTCAGATAGATTCTTCCTTCTGCACCTCAGAATCATACGAATACCCTTATACCATCTATAACCGTTCGTTCAATGCATTTACCTGTGATGCCAACACTGCTTCTATCCCCACGTCTCTTGATTCCGAAGAGCAAGGCTTTGAAGACGTGGATACCGTCCGCGTGATGAATGACGATGTATGGAGCCTCGCAAACCAGGGTCACGGCCGGTGAATGCGAGACTCCGTCTCCCCGATAAGAACGGAATGGGCTCCGACCTCTGGTCAGTCAGCATACCTATCTCTGCATCTCTTCGAGCACGTCCCAGTGCTGCGGCAGACGCGTGGCATTGGGGAACACTTGTATGCCGTTACCAATCTGCTCGTTCAGTTGTGTTAGGAAAGCCTTGAGGCGTGTTGTTGCGGAAGTTGTGAGATTGATGATTACCTCTTGGAGTTTGGCACAATCCTCAAACACTATCACACGGTGACAGGTTTGAGCAATCACCAGCGCAGAGGCAAGGCCACTAAGACCGCACGCAGTGAACTGCTAGGGCGGCGAAGACGTGGGAGTGAACTGCTTGTACCCGCCATCATGGTGATGCGGCAGAGTGTGTCACTCAAGCCGTGCAGGTACGGTATGGGCCCGTAAAGGCCAAGCGTGTGTCTCGTGTGATGCTATCTGTTAGAGGGGGGGGGTTACCCACTCTCCCCACTCCGAGCCATTCGGAAAACCCCTCCGGTGCCCCCTTATAGGCCAAATTGTCCTTGGTCCCTGACAACTAGGTATGAGTCTGCAGAGGGCCCTTTGTTACGGACTATTATCGAGCGTCCCCGAAAGACTTTTCGGCCCGCTTACTAAGTTAGTATATGCGCTCAGTACAGTACATACCAACTTGTTAGGATTACTTATCTCACAACATGATCCACAACTTGCATACATGAAAGAATCTACCCTTGTAGATCTAGGTCCAAAGAGGGTCTTGAAAAGTTGAAAACGTCGTCAGGTTCTTGAAAACACCGTGGTCCGTCGGGTTCTTGAAGATACCGTCGAGATCTTGGAACCACCCTCGGCATCATGGAAACGACGACATTACCCACACATCTTGACTTTGAACTGGTGAAGGGATAGAAGAATATAAGAACGTTAGGTTCTCAAGTATTGAGTCTGAGTGCCCTCGAACATCGACAACGTTCTCCTTCCAACATTCTATCTTCTATCTCCCGAAAACCACCTTGTCAATCCTCATCAAAGAGATCTCAAATCGTTACTACGGAACAATCCTCCTACTACAATCATGCCTATCTGGGTTTTCAGTCACTCTGTTGGTGCCTTCACCGCCTACGAAAAGAGGGATTTGGCTGAAGCTGTTACGAAACTCTACACCGAATACGACATCCCTGCTTTCTACGTCAGCGTCCAATTCATCGCTCTTGGAGCCGAAGACTTGTGGTACGGAGGCGTGCCTCACCCCAAGTTCACTTTGGTCACCATCTATCACGTTGCCGCAAACGTCATCAAGGAACCGATTGAAACCCAAAAGAAGTTCATTGAAGAAGTAGACGACGTTCTCACTCCGCGAATGACTAAGAAGGGCATGGGCTGGGAGTATCTTGTCTTCGAAGGCGCCCGATAATTATGGAAGATTGATGGTATGGCGCGTCCTCTCAGAAGAACCCCGGAGGAGGCGTTGTGGGTCAAGCACAACAAGCCAGTCATCTTTGCGCCGAAGCCGTTGTGTGAAGGAACGAATGGGAGATCCCAAAATGGGAAGTTGGGAAATGACAACCACTAGACTTATTGCACCCCTTGGCCAAGATCGACAACCTAGGCTTAGCAACAACAACACCACAATTGACCTTGATCCATCTTCTTTTCTTCTTCCCCAACTGTGCGAATACCTTTCTGCCGTAGGGTTGTCGCGAAGCAGCATGTGCTCCACGGAGTGCGATGGTTAACATTTAGTTATCTGCAGCCAATTAATAAGCATTTAAGCTTAGCGCTTAAGCTTCATCATGTAACTATCTTTTAGCCGCTCTTCTAGCCAGTGTACAGATGTCAGAAGTGATGGGGATTGAGGGTGTGCGTTGATTATGCGTCTATTAAGTGTGTTGTGTGTAACAATTGTAGCCTGACTACGCTGCTTAGTAGAGCTGTTGAGTAATGGAGGGGGATTAGTAGTACAGTTAGTTATGCGTATATTAGTGTATATCTATAACTAGTTACTCATCCGTTAGAGTAGCACGCGTGACATAACTCACACTAGTTCCTACCTCAACTTACCCCCCCTATAGGATCTCCTCTTACCCCCCCACAGGGTATCTACTGATTAGCAGGAGTACTAGAGGAAGTACTATATAACAAGAAATATAACTTATAACTGCAAATTATACATTTTATTTACTATCTATATAGAATTATAATGCATTTATGTTCCTAATATAATTAAAACCCTACCCTATTATCCCTTTTTTTACTAACTAAAGAACCTAACCTAGAGATTATAATAAATTAATTATAATTCTATCCTAAAAGTATCTAGCTTAGTCTATATAGTTAATAGGGAAAGGCTTATACTTAAAGAGGCCCCTAAGAAAGTTAGGTATCTAGTCTCTATTAGGTGTTTAGTAGGGGTTAGTAATAATAGTAGATAAAGTATAATTAGTATAAGAAAAGTTATATCTTCCTTTAGCTATTATTATATTAGTAGTATAATACTATAATATTTTAATTAATTAACTTACCTCTACTAAGGGCCTCTATATAGGAATTATAGTGCTTTCTTAAAGATACTTTAATAGCCTTAACCTCTTACTACTTATAGATACTCTTTATAGTAATTTACTAGATATTAGTAAAGAGTCTTAAGTACTAGATAGGATAGGCCTATAAATATATTAGAAATATATTTAAAATATAAAGTTACTATAATAAAAACCCTTACTATTAACTTCTTATATTTAAGAGTATATTATTACTTAATTTTAGCCTATTTAATATAGGTAGTAAGGTTAGCTTAAGCCTTCTTATACTTTTAAGTAGCCTTCTCTAAATTATTATAGGCCTTACTAATAGCCTTAGGGTTAGCTAGCTATATATAAGATTATATTACTATTATATTTAGACTATATTAGGAAAGCACTTATATTCTAGTTTTAAGCTTTAATTATAGCTTACTTATATAGCTTTAGCTATTCTTAGGTAGCCTTAATAGTATTTTTAGCTTTGGTAATAGGGTTTTAATTAGCCTTAAGTAAGTATATTAGCTTTATAATAAAATAATAATAGGGAGATAATATAAACCTTCTTAGTAGTAGCCTTCTTAGTAGCAGCCTTCTTAGTAGTAGCCTTTTTAGTAGTAGCCTTCTTAGTAGTAGCCTTCTTAATAGTAGCCTTCTTAGTAGTAGCCTTCTTAGTAGTAGCCTTCTTAGTATTACTAGCTTTAAGATACTTCTTCCTTTTCTCTATTAGTATATAATACTAAAATTATATTAGTAATATATTTAGAATATAATTATAAAGTATAATAAATATTTACCTTTTTAGTATTAATAGTGTTATGTTTAGCCTATAAGATAGTATCCTTAGGGACTTAGGGGGGCTAGGGGGCTAAAGGGGGGGCTAAAGGGGCTTAGGACTATATAATTATATTAGTAATATAATCCTATTATAACTAAGACCTTTAATATACATTAAGGTAATGCTTTTTCTTTATAGGCTTAGGAGTATTAGAGGCCTAAGTAAAGATTATTTAGTTATTATTTTTATTAAATACCTTACTAGCAGTATTTATATCTATATACTACTTTTAGAGGAAAGCTAAGAATATATTAGATATATATTAGGAATATATTATAAATTAGTATACTTATAGATAATTTTAACCTTATTACTAGCGCTAGGATAGCTACTAGTTCCCTTCTTAGGAGTGCTATTAGTATTAAAGGCTATAGTAGAAGGGTTAATAGTAATATATATATCTTTCTCTTTAGTAAAGTAACTACTAATGTAATAGAAGAGTAAGGTATACTTAAGGGGGTACTAATGTTATATTAGTAATATAATTAGTTATTGTTAGTTTGTTAGCTAGACTGATTAGAGTTAATAGGGTGGATTAGGGTTAATAGTAGCCTAGGCTAAGTGGTTATATCCACTTAGGTAAGCTACCCTACTTTAGTAGGCAGCCTACCTGCCTACTTAGCCTACGCCTGCTATATACCCCTACTAGTTATTTCCTTCTTTTGTTAAGCCTAGTTATAACACTAAGAGATTATCATAAGATTTGCAGTAATCCCTCTTATTATGATAACTTTAACTAAAATAACCTATAACTTTTTCTAATACTAATTAGTGTTTAACCTTACTAGGTTATTTATAGATTAATAAGGAATTATTACTAGAAGAGATAACAGTAAGTAGGCTTTAATCCCCCCTATTAGTGCTAACTAGAGAGAACTAGTATAGGACTTTAATTCCCCCTAGCAAATAATACGTCTATTACGCTATTATTATTAACTTAAAGGCTTAGATCTAAGGGTATAGTTTAACTACCCCTTATAAGGCCCCCTTTTTATTAGCAATACCCTTATCTAACTTTAACTTTAACTCTTAACCTCTTTATTAACAGTTAAACTACTGCAATAACCTTATTTTTCTCTCTTCTTACCTCCTGCTGTTACATAGGAGGCACCCTTAAGATTACCTAACCTACTTCCTGTCACTAGAATTAACCTTTACCCTTCTTCTACTTTTCTCTTTATTAGAATTTTCCTCCTTCCTTTACTTTATAGTTTACTTTAACTAAACAAAATTTTTACCTACACTATTTAGTTTACCTATACTGCTTAGTTTACCTACACTATTTTTAGTTTACCTAAACTATCCTCTAAATAACCTCTCTTTTACTATTTTCTCCCTTTAAAACCTATTATTAATTTATACAGCTCCTATTATAGTAGAAGCTAGGCCCTCTAACTGCAAGGAGGTAGGCTCTAACTAAGGCTCTAACTAGGGCTCTTAATAGGGCTCTTAAGGTAGCTAAACCTATATCTTAAGCAGTTATCTTCCTGTTAGCAAGAATAGGACTATTAAAATACCTTTAACCTTTCTTTACTATGTTACCCCTAAGCTGTAGGATACCCCTAACTTCTCGCTAGGTAAGGCTACGCTAGCAAGAGTTACTACCTTTATCCTTTAAGTTATTACTAAGTAGGAGATTAAGGGTACTTAAGGGTAATATCTCTAGTGTAACTTTATCTAAGAGTTTAATAGATAGACCTAAGATACTTTCTCCCTTATAAGTAACTTTACTCTTAACTACCTTTAATAATACCTTTATACTACTAGGGTCCTTATCTATATAGGTAGGGATATCCTAAAGGCTAAGGCCCTTAAAGAAGTCCTTTTTTAACCCTCCTTCTAGTATTAGACTAGAGAAGAGTTTAACGCCCTTTATAAGTATAATGCTACCTTTATAGGTTATTATATTACCTAGAAGTTTATTAATAAAATTATAAGGCTACCCTTACTAGCTAACCTTACTAGGCTTAAGGAGTAGTCTTAACTTTAATAGCTACTAACCCTAGTAAAGCTAAAGGTTATAACTACTAGCCTAGCAATTATAAGCCTATTAGTCTACTAAGGTAACTTATAATAATAGGGTCCTAATAAGGTTATTTAATCTATACTAAAGATACTAGCTTAACCTTAGTATAAGTAGGAGTAACTTCTAGGTAACTATTACTAGGTCCCTTCTCCTTCCCTAGCACTACTACTTTAGTAGACTACCCCTCCTCTCTTCTTAAGTAATCCTGCAGTTTATTACCTAAGCCTCTAGGTGTCTAGACCTTCCCTATAACCTACTCCTGCTATTAATTATTATTAATAATAGCCTCCTGTTAACCTTAACAGAAACTACCTGCCTAGTTACTTAGTAGGCACTTAATAACGCTAGAGCACCTTATAGCAGCAGCACCCTTAGATAAGCTAGGGTAGTTACCCTTATATAGTAAATTAAGGAGGTTACCCTTATATACCTAACTAGGGTAGTTATCCCCCTATAAGAGATAGATATTCTTATAGACTTAATTAAGGTAGTTATCCCCTTTTCCCTTTATCTAATTAACCCTCTGCAAAGCAGCTAGGTAATCTCGCTAAGCTATATTCTAACTTAGATCTAAAATACACTAGCAAGAAGTATAATATCCTTAACGTTAAGCTAGCTACTTTTTATAAGAATTATAAGAACATTAGGATTAAAGAGGATAAGAGGCACTACACTATTACCTTCCCTACTATACTTAAGGGTAAGGCATCTAACTTCTATTATTAATATCTTTATAGTAAAGTAGCTTACACTCTTACTACCCTTATTACTACTATATAAAGTCACTTTAAGACTAAAGAAACTATCTAAGACTACCTTAATAAGTAGTAGACTATTACCTTCTAATAAATATAGACCTCTAAGGTAGGTAAGGGTAAGACTAAGTATAAGGTTCTTAAGCTACTAATCTCTAAGTTTAACCTTATCTAAAAAGCCCTCCTAGAGGAGTATTAGGGTAATAGGTTTATAAGGTATTAATTAATTACTGCCTGCTGCAGTATCCCTAAGACTAAGCTCTACCTTTATAAGCCCTTATATACCTTAGAAGGTTTATGCAGTAACCTTTAGGCAGCTATTATAGCTAAAGAGAATAAGGCTAAGGCTTTACAGCACTTCCTTTATAAGCCTTATTACAGCTACAATTATTATAACCCTTACCCTATATAACACTTCACTAACTATACTTACTGTAGTAACAGTAAGGAGAACTAGTATAGCGCTAAGGGTAGCAGCTAGCTAGCTAGCTACCCTACACCTACTAACAAGAAGTATTATATATACTATAAGTAAGGTTATTATTTAATAAAGCATATATATAAGGAAAGAAGCTAGGCCTTTAATAAATACAGGGCTAACAAGCAGAAGGGGAGAATTAACTAACTAACCTATAGCGCCTTCCTAACTAAATTTAAAGGGAGTAACCCCTGCAAGAGTAATAAGGAGATTATTTAAGATCTTGTAATTAACAAAAGTCCTATTAATTAAGTCTTTTATATAAGTTTAATCTATTTTAGTAAGGCTAAACTTAATAGTAAGGCAATTATTATACAGTTAGCTAATTAATCTTTTTCTTATTACCTAACTAAGGCTAACCCTAACATTAACTAGTATATACAAAAGTTATAGATATCTTTATCCCTACCTTCCCTAATTAATTTAACTAACCTAAAGCTATTAATAACTCCCCCTTTAACCTTTTACCTTAATTAATACTCCTATAACGTTTTCTAAGGTATTATCCCTAATACTAGCGCAGCTAGTTATTTAACAGCTAGTTACCCCTAAGTCCTTACCCTCTAACGTATCTAGAAAACTACTAAGATTAATACTACTGCTAATAGGGTTAGCGTTTAATTTAGTAATAACCTACCTATCCTAACAGAGGGTATTATTACTGCCTTTACCCCCTTTAGTCCTATAGAGTTTTATATAGTCTGCGCTAATACCCCTTTTCTCCTTTGCCTCTATAATCTTAACTGCCTTAGGATTAAATTTAGGAACCTCTCTAACGTCCTCTGTAAGGGAGATATCTCTATACCTATAGTGCAAAAGTAGGGTTATATATAGCTCCTTCTTAAGCCTAAAGAGACTATAGCTGCTAGGAACTATATAACTAACATTAAACTCTACTGCCTTTACTATTAATTTAGGCACCCTTTAGTCTATTAACTTTATAAGCTCCTTTATAAAGCTAGCTAAGATATTTATATTAACGCTATTTAGAGATTAACTAAGTTCTACTGCTACTGTTAGCTATATAGTTAAAGCCCTTACTGCTTCTACTTTATAATTAAGGGAAGTAAAGATATATCCTTTAACTATAAGGTCCTTATTAACGTTATATATCTTAATAGTAACTGCCTAGCTATTTACATTATTAATTCTACTACTACCTTTAATGCAGTAAAGTTCTTAAAGGATATAATAGCTAAGGCTATATAAGAAGCTTTATGTATCTGTTAGATTAATGTATACTAGGGTCTACCTAACTAGATTGTAGCAGATACTAGCAGGAACTTTACTGCTACTAAGTTTAAGGCTAAAGCTAAGGTAATATCTATTAATATTAAGATTATCCCTATTAAGGTATATTATAGCATTAGGAAGGTTAAGAGATACTATACTACCCTGCGCTGCGTATACAAGATTATCTGCAATAAGTGCCCTAACCTCCCTTACAAATCAGCCCTCTAGAGCGCTATTAAGTTAGTTAATAATACTGCTAGCCTTAATAGCCTTATCCCTACGCTTCTTATCTTTAGCGCCTACTTATGTATAACTAATAACTCTCCTCTATCCCCTAATATTATTTAACGTGCTAAGGCTATCTATAAGGCTATTACTGCTGTTACCTATATTCACGCTAAGCAATAAGTAAATAATACTATTAACACCTATAACAGACTAGATACTATTAACCTTAAGAAAATCACTATTAGATTAGAGGTTTGTGTGTAGTGAGAGCATAAGGGATAGACTAGACCCTTTTGTCTTCTTAATATAAAGGGTAAGGACTGCATTATAGACATTAATAGCCTCTACACTTTCTAATTAACTAGCGTTAAGCCCTTTTATTATAAACCTATTAATAATAATAACCCTAGAGAGGCTATCCCTACCACAGATAAAGATCTCTAAGGGATTACTAGATCTACAGTAGTTATTAAGATCCCTTAGTAGATCTTAGCATCTAGCAGCCTCTTAGCACTAGTATCTAGCAACCTCTTAGGTAGAGATAACACTATCTATCTCTTAGAAAGGGAAGCCTCTAATTAGCTGCTTGCTAAGAAGCTCTACGCTAAGGGTATTATTATAGAGGCTAGCGCCCCTTTTAAGTCCTCTACTATAAAGGAGGTAACTACCCTAATTAATTAAGGGGTAGTTACCTTTATCCCTTATAATAAAGAAAAACACTAGGGTATCTGTATCTTTAAGTTATAGATAATTAATAAAATTAAAAACAAGATAACTAATATGCCTTTTAAGAAATCCTAGTTAGTTATTTAGGGATATACTAATAATAGCAAGATAGCTATCCTAATGCAGTCTCTAACTATTTAGAGATTAAGCTAATGTCTAATTATTGCTATTACACCCTCCCTCCTTAGCTGCAAGGGCTTTATCCTAATCCTTTAAGATATTATATAGGTATACATATAATCAGCCTCTAAGTTAAATTAAACTATCCTTATGTACCTGCCTATTTAGATCTAGGACTAATACCCCCCTAGAACAATTATAGAGGTTATAAGACCTTTATATAGGATTACAGAAGCTAGCACCTATTAGTAGGTTACCTATAGTGATTACTATAAGGTAAAGCTTAGGATAGTAACTACTGTATATAACCTATGCCTGCTGCTAACCTCTACAGCTAACAAAAACTTTAGCCTTATTAGTATGTAGACTAATAATACTATTACCCTTAGTAATACTGCCTTTAATAAGATAGAGGAGAAGGAGCTTGCTAAGGCTAGTCTTCTTGCTAAGCTAAAGGAGTACCTCTCTACCTCTAACCCTTTAATGTTTAACAGCAGTATTGTTACTATTAATAACAGCAGTATTGTTACCCTTAAGCAAAAGGGCTAGGGTACTAAGATTAAACTTATAGACGCAGCCTCTAATTTAGCTACTGCTAAATACGTCTAGTAACGCGTATATAGCATATATATCTCCTCTATATACTAACTAAAAGCTGCTTTTAACCTCTCTACAGCTATTTAACACTAATAACCTACCTAGAAGGATATTAAGGCCCTAAACAAGCGCCTTAAGTAGTAGATAGATTTACTAGACTGCAGCCTTTAATATATACTGCTTAACCTAGCTAGGCTAAAAGTCTTTGTCTTTATTAATAGGTCCTTTATAAACAACGCAGACCTATTATCTTAAATTAGGTTTATTATCCTACTAGCTAACAAGACTCTTAGCAAGGCCTAAGATAACTTCACTATTACTAGGAACATTATTCACTATAGTTCTATAAAGTTAAAAAGAGTTACCTAAAGTATACTTGCTTTAGAAGTCTATAGAATAGTCTCTAGCGTAGACATAGCTATCGCTATCTCTACTACTGTCATAATAGTTATAAGCAAGCTAGGAATGCCTCCTCCTGCTACTATAGTCTACACTAATTTATACTTACTGTATAAGTGCCTTATTAAGCTTAGGACTACCTAGGAAAAACGCCTTATAATTAATATAATAGCATTACAACAATTATATAAATGCTGCAAGCTTACTAAGATTTAATAGATTGTTAGTAAAGACAACCTAGCTAATACAATAATAAAGGTAAACCTAAACGCTACCCTTAAGAAGCTAATTAATAAGAATACCCTTACTATTTACATAGAAGGATAGGTTAACTAGGCTTAAAGCTGTAATTAAGTATATAAGGCCTAAGGGTAGGAGGATAAGGGATAAACATTATAAAGGAGTATAGGGTTAATAGGGTAGACAGAAGAGCAGTAGAAAATTATTAAATAAGTGTATACGCCTCTAAAGCTTTAGCTAAGGAGAAACACCTATAATTATAATATAGTTAGCTTACCCTATCCCTTACTAGTAACTATACAGCCTAGGGATATAGTATATATAGAGGAAATAGGGGAATTAGAGGAGGCTAGGAGTTATATAGCCTGTTATAGACCTATAAAAGTATTATACTTTTTCTTTTATTATAGATTTAAATAATTTAGGCTAAGCTAACAAACCTAGCCTCTTACTATAAAAAGAGAGTGTATCTAGTGTTAGTTTGTTAGCTAGACTGATTAGAGTTAATAGGGTAGATTAGGGTTAACAGTAGCCTAGGCTAAGTAGTTATATCTACTTAGGTAAGCTACCCTACTTCAGTAGGCAGCCTACCTGCCTACTTAGCCTGCGCCTGCTATACGCCCCTACTAGTTATTTCCTTCTTTCATTAAGCCTAGTCACAACACTAAGAGATTATCATAAGATTTGCAGTAATCCCTCTTATTGTGACAACTTCAACTAAAATAACCTATGACTTTTTCTAATAGTTATATAACTTTATTAATTGTAAACACTATAATTATAGGAAGAATAAGGTATATAATAATATAATATTTAGATAGAGCTAGAAAAGAACTACAATACAGCTAAAATACTTATTTATATATAAATTAGTTACTATTAGAAAGTATCTATACTCTTTATACTCTATACCTAATATATTCTACTATACTAATCTAGTTAATTACCTAGCTAGAGGTTAGTATTTAATTTAGATAATACTAACTAGACTAGTAACTAGGATACCCTACTATAATAGCAAAAGATAGAAGTAGACTAGGCTATAGTAATAAACCCTTATCTAGCTATACTATCTACCTTAGTTACTAACGTATAGTAGCCTAAAGTCTATAATAGATTAATATTAGCTAAGCTAACTAGTGTATTATACTCTAGACAGACCCCTATACAGCTTAATAGCAGCAGGCTAGGATATAGTACTAGCGCTCTTTAAACCCTAGAGGGATTATCTCTACCTAGATATAGGTTAGAATAGGGGTATAGCCCCTAATAGTTAGTGTAGCAGCAGGAGCTAAAATTAGCTTAAATATCTATTAGGGGCTATGCCTTACAAGCACCTACTAGCATCCCCTAAGTAAAAGGAACTAAGTCTATATAGTACTAGCAGCTTTAGAGCTACCCCTAAGTCCCCCTACCTAGTCTTCTAAGGCTAGTAGCACTAGATAGTACCTCTTACTATACCTAGACCTAAGATTAGATACAGTAGATAATAAGTTAGCCCTGTTATTATCTACTAATTGCACTGCTATAGAGATACTACTGCTCCTATTAGCTAAACTAAGTAGAGATATTATACACTAGCTAATTATATTACCCCTAACCTACTTTACTCTATTATCTACTTAACGTTAGTGCTTAACGTAATTAGGAAACTAATCTAATAATTAACAGTTAGCTCTTAGCTAAGGACTATTAAGCAAGCTAGGTAAGATTTATTCTATACTAATAAGATTAGTATTAATAGGATAATTCTATAAGGGCTAAGATATATTAGCAGTATATAATCTGCTAATAACAGTATGTAAGCCTAATGCTCTAACGTTAAGAGACTACTAGGGTGTTAAACATTATAGAAGGATATATTCTATTCTAAATTTCCTATTTAAGTGTTATATATTTATAACTAAGCCTATATAGTATTTATGTTTATAAATATTATTACCTATATATATTAGCTATAATAGTAAGAGCTAGACCTAGGGGCTTTTAAAGGGTATGCTGCCTCTATAGAATGTCGTTAGGCATTAGGATTATTGCAACGTTTACAGAAATAGCTATATATATTCCTCCTTTTTAACTTAGGCTAGATTACAAATAGTGTAACTAATTAACATATAGACCTAGTATAACTAATTGTTAGCCCTTATGTCTATACTGCTTTAAGAGCGTAACTATATAATAGTAACTATAGCGTTAATATAGTTCCTGCTGCAAGCATATTAATAGGTTGTTTATAATGCTTATAACTTGTTAACTTCTCTTGCAAATAGTAGGTGTTAACTTATGCCTATTATGCTATAGATAGTAAGAAGTAAGGTAGTTATATTTATAGATACTGTTTAGTACTTATCTAGTAATAGTTTGCAGGTTAGAGACCTATATAAGGGTATATTAAACGTTAATTAAAGATTAAGTTATAGCATAACTCTTGCTCTAGTGTAAGCTTAACACTGCCTATAGCTAGCTCTATTACAGTATGTTGTAGTAGGTATATGTAGGGGTTCTAGTAAAGGGAAGTTCTATAAGAGTTAGGAGTATCTTAACCTTCTTAACTAGGGTAGTATATTGCGTATACGTATAACCGCTATAAACATCACTAACAAAACTATAACTATACTATAGTAGCACTAATAGGCTACTTTATAGATCTCTAACTATAGCTATTATTAGCGATCTACCTATTTAGCATTAGTAGCGTAATTAATATCCTTACTATAAGCGTCTGTTTAGCTATTAGGTTTTCTAAGAAGAGATATAAGTAGGATAACTGTAAGTAGAATAGTTAGGTAACTACAGTAATTAAGGAGAACTAATTATAAGATAGATTTAATGCTGCTTGCTTTAGTAAGTATAGTTATTAAACTAGCAAAATTAGAGATATTAACATTATATAACTAAATTTACTCTCTTATTGCTTAGGTAATCCTTATAGGTAAGGGCTGCTTTATAGTAGAGAAGTATGCTAACTAGTTCTACAGTTATAATACCTTCCTGCCTCTCATATTAGTAACTAAGCAACGTTATAGAGCTCCTAATTCTATTAAGCTATAGCTTTATAAAGCTATCTCTTGTTAGGCTATACCTCTATATATTCCCCTTTAGATAGCTAAGGTAGGTCTAATAGGCTATGTTTGCAGCTATCTCAGTATATACTATTACTATTATAGGGCTGCTTACCTATTATACCTCTATTTCTATATCTATTACTCCTATAAGTATAAACAAGCTTAACTTTAACACCCTTCTACTACCTATAGTAGCTACTAGAGCAGGTATTATTATAGACCTCTTACTTATTATCCTAGCTACTATAACTATACTTAGTCTTTAGGCAAATCCTAAGGATTAACTTAAGCCTATATTAGCCTTTAGTTTACTAATAATATAGGGTTAGTCCTCTATAAGGTATCTAGGTAAGTAACTAATGCACTTATAGAGCAATAACTTACTTATCTGTCTATCTCTACTTTCTCTTTAACCTACTAGGGAGTGTAGATCCTATAAAGACCGCTACTACAGCAATCTTAATTCTATAAGTACCTATTAAAGGGAGGCTATAGTTTATACTAATACCCTTAAGATTTATTAAGGCTAACCTCACTGTTATCTATAGCAATTTTCCTATAATAATTAAATTAACTAGATAAATTAAAGACAAAACTAGTAGTTAGATTAATAAAGCAACCTTAAGAAATAGTAGCTCTATGCTAGATAGGTAGGAAGAAGGCTTAAGCTATAAATTAAAAGGACCTAAAGCTAGTAGTAATGCTAGTAGCTAATATAGAATATTAACCTTAGGCTCTTTAGATGCCTAGGTATTAAACAAGGCTATATACTAAATAACAAGCGTATAGTTATAATTAGAATAATAAATATAGAGTGTTTAAGGAAGTAAAGTATAGTAGTCTTAAACCTACTGCTTGCAATATTAGAATTACATAAGACTGTAGACTAATATTTATTTATAGCGCTGCAGTATAAGGAGTAAGTAGAGTCTTAAAATATATTTATAATAATAAAGACTAAGAAGACTGTTAGTATGTCTAGTCCTATAGAGGAATTATGTGTGGCTAGTAAATCTATAGAGTAGGTTTTCTCGCAAGAGACCTCTAAGTGTATTGCTAAAGTTATAGTAACTAAGAACTAATCCTAAGGTTAGACATTATAAGGTTAGAAGGCATATACCCTCTAGTAGGCACTATATCTCTAACTGTTCCTAAAAGTATAGAATAACTCTAGTAGGCATTACCCTAAACTAATCCTTATTATATTAATTGTCTATAGTAAGTAGATATAGTTATATATACCTAAACCTTAAACACTCCCTAAGCAAGAGATAGCTTTTAACTTAGTGTTTAAAGATTGTATTACTTAGCTAGACTAGACTATACAGCATCCTATTAGGGTAACATTACCTATAAGAAGACCTTTAGAGACCTTAGTAGACTAAATACTATACTATACTAGTTAGAGACAATCTAAAAAATAGGGGGTAGAATAGTAGCTGTATAGCATATATCTTTTAATGTTTTTAGCGTTAAACTAGTATTATATAAACATACTTACCTTTTAGTAGTTCCTAGTAGGTTCTACCCTAACAGATATATAAAGAGCTAGTTATATTACCTATAGCCTTCTATTTATAGCTATAAAAGTTAAAGACTGTAAATCTCTAACAAAGAAAACAGATAATAAAGTAAGAATAGGAGCCTTATAATTACAAGATAGAGTATCTAAGTTATTCTTAACTAATTATAGGATAGCTAGTGCTTTAGAGATAGATCTACTCTACTAGGAGTTCTAGTGGAATAATTCTGCAGTTATAATCTATACATAGACTACTAACCTTATAACTTAAGGGCTAGATTTATCTAACTTAAGGTAATAGCTCTTTAAATAACTCTAGCTCTAAGAGGGAAATGCGAAATTAGTATTAGGCTTATTAACTATTACTAATCTATATGCAGTTCTAATAGACCCTATAACTTTAGCTTAGATATATCTACCTAATTGTCTCCTACCTGCTTAATTAGGCAGCTATCTAATAGCTTTCCTACACCCTTAATTTAAGCTAGTAGTAAGCTAGTCCCTACAGAAGATCTCACAGTCTTTATCTCTAGGGCTAGGAAGGGTAATAGGACTATTATAAGCAGAAAGCTAATAGCATTATTAACTAAATATACGCTAAGAGGAAGGGGAGTAAGGGAATAGGGAACTTTTCCTATAATATAATAGGGCTCTAAGTTTAAGGATAGTCTGCTAGGCATACTAAGGGAATAGACTTTAATAGATAGATATTAAGGTATAGCTTATATACTGAAATTAGTGCTAGCTAGCTTTATGTAAACTAGGGTAACCTTAGCCTTTTGTTCTTATAGTAAGTAGTAAGGCGTTATTATTAAGGAGTAAGGCAATCTCTAATATAAGCATAATATATATAATATCTTATATAATAGTCTATAAAAAACCTATTCTGCTTTCTGTAGACCTAGAAAGAATAATAATATAGCTACAGTAAGACCTTATAACTAATAAGTCTATAGAAAGTAGAGGTACCTAGCCTATTCTATTTGTCTTTAGGAAAGGCAGGGGGCTATAACTGTTATATAGGCTAGGGATAGTTATTTAATCTAATGCCTTTAGTATAGTTAGTGTAATCTAGATAAAGTAGATAGACATAGAACAAGCTTATAATTAGGAACTAGCTAGAATATAACCTAAGACTTACTATACATACTCTTTCTATTAACTAAATACTAGATAAGGTAATAGAGTCTACTTAGTATTACCTGCACTATAAAGGTAAGGGGCTATAGTTATTATATATATTACCTTTTACCCTTTTACTCTAAAGATTTTATTTTGTTCTTAGATAGAGCCTAGAGATAACCTAGTATAGTTATATAGCAGTAGGACGCTATATATATATAGACACTAATTTCTATGTTAAGTTTAACTAAACGCCTACCTATAGGCTTCTCTCTTAGAACTATACCTACTAAAACTATACTATATTTAAGTTTACTACTACCTATCTACTTAGACTGTCTAAGCTATAATAAATAATATTAATAAAATAGTAGCTAAGGCATTAGACCCTAAGTAGGTAGTAGAGAGTAATACTATATAGATCTTAGCTGTTATTATAACATTCTACATCCTAGCACTCTTATTTGTTAGTCTATAGGTATATACTAAAGTTTAGGTTCTTTAAGCGCCTAGATTAGATAATCTTATAATACTTCTCTCTACAGTAGGTTTCCTTCCTATTTAAACCTACTCTAGTTATTATACTAACAATTAGCTGTTCTAGCTCTATACTCTAGGAGGTTAGATTATCTTTATTATCTAGGCAAACTACAGCCTTAGGAAACACTATAAGACAATTAAAAAACATAATTATGTAGTGTTCTAGAAAGTTAGATTCTAGCAGTTAATTATCTCTACTAGCTTAGCCTCTATATAGCTTAAGATTTCTATTACTATCTACCTTCTATGCCTTAGTAAGAACATAAAGCATAAATAGTATAAATAGGCTTTATAGGTAATAATTAGTATGTTGCATAAAGTAACTAGTTACCTAGCACTATTATTAATAGGGAGAATTATCTAACTAAACTAGGTATAACTTCTATCTATTATATTAGTAGTACGCTTCCTTTCTTCCTTAGATACTACCCTATAGAGGGCTACTAGGATAAAACAATTAAACCTACGCTAATATATATAGATATTAAGATATTTATTAATTTCAGCATTATAAGCACTAATACATTAGAGCTCTAGAAACGTAACTACCTACTATATACGTTTATGCTAATAGATTATCAGCTTTTAATATTAGTACTAATGTTATCTTTACTACACTACCTATTCTAATTATCTAGAACCTCTAGATAAAGCATAGACCTTAGCTCTATATTATTAGAATTTTAAGCCTAGGCTATATATAAGTATACACTAGCAAAAAGCAGTATAAGTTTTAACTAAGGACTTTTATAGCATAGTTATTATAGGAATTATTAAATTAACATACTAGCTTACGTTAGATATAGATAAAGATAAGACATTTAACTAAAATATCTAATTCTAGGGCTTATAAGTACACTAAATGCTTTTAAAACCTATAATCCCCCTATACTTATACATTTAGTCTGTAACTATAACTTAGCATTATTGCAGCTTATACACTACCCTTAAAGCTATTATTTAGGAAATTGCTCTAACTATCCTCTTATAATAACAGCATAGAACACTAGTATAGTAAGCTATTATACTAAAGTAGACTAAACATTAGCAGCTGTAAGGGTTCTAAATTAGAGCTTAGAGAACTTCTTAGCGAAGAGTCAATCTGTAATAGCATTATAGTAACTATAGATATTATATAAGACTATAAAGGGTAAAGATATAGTATAAGTATAGAGAGCTCTATCTTCCTAGGGCAGTAGTTCTTAAGGATAATATGTGAAGTAGAGACTTAGTAAATAAGTGCTAGTTATATATTTAATTAAATTAGCTATATCTATATCTTTTTAGTATGTTAATAAAGTTATGTTAGGTTATTAGGTTCTAAGGAAGTGCTAAGGCATACTGTGCTATATCTTAAGTATAGGTAGGTATTGTATAGCGTTAGGATACTAGATAGCGCCCTTTTACGTTTATATTAATATTCCTTTATACAGAGATTCCTATACTAAGTCACTTAGAATATAATAAAGAAGTTTAATAGAGAGGATTAATTATAACTAAAAGATATAAGAGTATATATTATTATATAGTAGTTACTATATATACCTACTAGTAACTGCATTAATACTATTATATTTAAAATCTAGTTAGTAGCTTCTATTATTTCTATCTCTACTTAAAGTATGTCTAGTAATCTAGGCAGAATAAATTAATTGTTATACTTCTATAACATAGTTATAAACTGTCTAGACTAAGCGCTACCTATATAGTATATGCTTTTATAGCCCTATAGCTTATACTAGTCTGCTATATAGCTACCTCTAACCTTAGAGCTAGGTATATATAGGTATATAGGGCTATAGTTAGACTAGGCTATATACTTAAGCCTCTTTATCCTAAGACTTAGAATTATGCTAGCCCTAGTAAGCCTCTTAAAGGATTTATTAATTAAGCTCTTTACTTTATAGGAGTTATAGCTAGGGGGGCTAGTAACTAACATACAAAAGTAGCTATTACCTAGATAGTTAAAATAACTAATAGAAGGTATACTAGGGAGAGAGAGCTAGTTAGTAGGGTCTTAATTAGTAAGTAAGTAGCCTTTAGGAAGGGAGGGGTAGGATATAATACTAATATAGATATTAGACTATTCCTATTTAGAAAAAATAGCCTTCTCTATATTATTAATGTTAATCCCTTTAAGATTAGAAAGAGTAGGCTTAAAGGTAATAAGGAGCTTCTTTACGCTAATTAGAGTTTGTTAGCTATTAGGGCTATAGACTTTAACTTTAATACCCTTATATATTTAATTAGTGTAAATAGCTATAGAAGAGAGGAAGATATTATTACCTAGAAGCTTAGTAATAGCGTTATAAAGGTCCTGCTTCCTCTAAGAAATAGGTATAAAGGATAAGACCTCTCCTAGTAGAGAGTAGGTAAGGTTAGCGCTAAAGGCCTGCATTATATATAGGGTTATCTAGTTAGTAAGGTTACCTATCCCTAGACTAGTAACCTAAAAGATATATAGGACTGTAGCAGAAAGGTTATGCTTCTTAATAAATTCTAAGAAATTTAGTATTAAGTCCTCTAGAATATTAGTAGTAGTGTTTAGAAAGTTAATATATAAAGGACTAATTATTAGCTTATACTCTTTATAGATAATAAGGTATCTTCTAAGAGTAGCTATAGTTTTATTTAAGGATAGTATTAAAAGATTTATAACATAGCCTATATTAAAGTTAGTATATATAGATATAAGGGGTAAATAGACTAAACCCTAGACTTCTATATTAAATTATATAAAAAAGGTATAGGTAGCGCTATAGTTAGTATATAAGTTAATGCTATAGTTATATAGTTTGCTAGTTTAAGGGTTATTAAATAATATAATATAGCTACCCTAGATATATTAGTTCTCTATCTACTATATAGTATATCTACTAGGGAACCTATAAGGTAATATTATTTCTCTATAATAGTAATAGTCTTCTTAAACTTATAGAGTTAGGTAGTAGTATAAGCGCTAGAAGTACTACTACTAAGAATTACAACATCCCTTTTAATAACTGTTATAATATTTATAAAGGTTGCTACTATAAGGGATAAGAAAAAGAGAACAGTAAAGATATATATAGATATAGTAGCTATTAAGGTAAGAGAGGGAAAATAATTAATGCTAGGAAAGGGAGATTTAGACTATTAAAGTTTCTTCTTAGTCCTTATAAATACTTTAGTCCTAATGCTATAGGCTGCTAACTTAACTTTAAGGATATTAAGTCTAGTATATTCTTAGTATAGGATAGCTAACTAGCCCTATTAAATAAAGTAGATCTATAAAGTATTAGATAGGGTTATAATAGAGCCTAAAAGTAGTACGCTATGCTAGGCTTAGCTATAGAGACCCTCTAGCAATATAGCCTAGAAGTTCTATAAACGCTTATATATATAGCTAAAGCTAGAAGGTAGATAGTTCTAGCAATATCTATAAGGAGATAGTAATAAGGGAAAACAGTCCTTACTATAGCAGTTAATTAGCAATTAGCCTATTCCTTACAGCTATCTGTATCTACAAACATAAAGAGAGTTAATAAAGCTACTAAGGCTATTGCTTATTAGTATTAGCTAATTACAGGCTAGCTAGTAACTTAAGAATAAATATACCCTACTAGGTAGAAGTTACTAGCTAATATAATAAGCAAAAGCTATAGGTTTATAGAAGCTACTTAACTAAGAGTTATAGAATAGCGTCTGCATTAGTAAACGCTTATTAAGACTAAGTAGCTTTAACTTAATAGGCATAATATATATATTAACCCTAGCTTACTGTTATAGATAATTATATAATCTAGTTACTACCTCCCTATCTCTAGGCATATTATAATAATAGTAGTATTAGACTAGGTATAAGGGCTTCTACATACTTATACACATATAATAAACAACTAGAACACTTTTTAGCTTATCTTTCTATATCTAGGCCTGCTTACTTAGTGCTCTTGCCTAGTTACAAGGAATACTGCCTTAGAGTTAATGTCTAGCAAGAGTGTCTCTATAGGCTAGTGCCCTGTCTATAATGTTTAGATAGTGTAGCTGTATAGAGATCTAAAGGAACCTGTCTCCCTACTTAATTTTAGGGATATATATTAGCTATATAGGGGCTAGGGAGATAGTAACTATTACCCTATTAAATAAGGCCTATGCAGTGAATAACCCTAGAGCACCCTTAGCTAAAGACTAAGTATAGAGTACATAGCACTAAGCCTAGAAGGAGGGTGTTATATCTACCCTGTTAGGGTAGGTACCTACAACCTACATAATATAACTATAGATAACCACACTATAACAGAGAGACCCCCTTACTACTTGCAGATAGGAGCGTTAGGAATGCTTGCCTATCTACTTGCTAGGCTGCTAGGCACCACAAAATTGTTTGCTTTTATGCAGCAACATAGGCTGCTTTATATAGCAAAAAAACTAATCACACACAATTAGATCTCCCTAATTTCAGCTAATTAAATGTTTGACTAGGAACAATATCTTTAAAGGTAAACTTTAGTAGTTACAGCTAAGTTATTGTTAAGCTAGTGCCTACTAGTCTATTAACTAGTGTTATTAAACTGCTTTAGTTAACTGCGTTACAACATGTAAATGTCCTAAATATCCCTATATAAGGGTCTAAGACATGCTTCTGCTAGCCTAGAGGCCCTAGGTAGATATTATTTCCTAACTAAACAACATGTTATTAGATTTACCCTTACTATCCCTCTTGTATAACCCTCCTAAGCAATTAATAGATATATATATTGCCTTTATCCTGCTTATACATTTATGCTTAACCTATTATTATTATTAACCTCCCTGTAAGATCTTAACTGCGTTACCTTCGCTATAGACCTTAACTCCTACAACAGCTAGAGACCTATGCCCTAAGATATGAAGAGATGCTGCTGATTTTTAAGGTAACTAAAAACGATTCCTATAACTAAATTAAAATAACGTACTTAGACAGCATGATAGAACACATAAATTATTTAGCTAAGCTTACTTGTAAGAAGAAACAGCTTGATGAAAGTGCCCTTAAGGTTAATCTTGCTATTACTTAAGAGAACAAAAGCTTAGAGAACCTTAACATTAGGTTCTCTAATGACATAATAACCCTTTAGAATCAGTAAAGGGATATGTCTAACTTCTTAACTAAAACCCCCTGCAAGGACACTGCTCTTGCTGTACTCTAGTCCTGTAATGCTGAGGTTGTTAAGTTAGTTAAAGCGCTAATAACTAAAGCAAACCTCACTCTTAAACACAACAGAAAGGTTTACACTTACCCTAAGTGTATAGAAGGCGTTCCTGTTATAAAGATCAACCTAAAACATCCCTACTAGGACTTATCCTAGAAAGATCTTGTGCCTATAATTAGAAAACTATAACGAGTTCTAACGCAGCACAACAAGCAGCTGAATGCCCTTAAGGAAGAAGTTAAAACATACTAAGAGATAGGAACTATTTAGATTTCTTAGAGAGCGCTGACTTTTGTCTGTATTAACTTGTGGCGAAGAAGTACATAATGAGCGGGGCAATTACCTGTGGCTTTATGCTTGGTCTGGCAGAAACTATGCAGGTCTTGAAGGGCTGCAAGACGCTTGACATCCCCCCGCTAGACTGGATTTAACAGCGCCTACAAGAGATCATCACCATTAAAGGGCTTAGCTTTGATCTCACTGAGACCTTTGATAACTTTGATAGTAATCCTAAGTATATTGCTCTGCGCAATTCCAACGACAAGAGGACTATAGGCTAGTCAAAAACTAAAGTTTGGAACGATACGATGAAGCCTAAAGAGATAACTAATGACCTGATTACGACAAAGCGCAAGAGGTCAACTAAGGAACTGAAACTGAGGAAGCGCAAGACAACACAAGGTTCTGCCTAAAAGTCTAAGCTCGCTAAAGTTACTGACCTCCAGAACGCCCAGTGTCATGTCAGCGAAAAGGGGAATACCACAGTTGAATCCAACGAATCTCGTTGCCCTAGCGAAAATGGAGATTGCATAGTTGTGGCAACTAGACCTCGTCACTAGTTAATTGAACAAAGTAGTGTTAGCAGTGATATCCTCATTTTGGGTGCCAGATGTGGGTATGTTGACCATTCCAAGGCTTGTTGAGATCAGTACCGCGCAAGGCATCATGAAACCATCTTCATTCGGGTCTTGTTGAGTTGGGTCCGTTGCTGGATTTCACAACTTTTCTTCAAAGCTTTTGATTTGCTATACGAACGACTTGTCAGGCGGAAGCTGAGCCTAACAATGCAATCACCCTTGAGGCCCTGTTGGCATTTGTGACTGATGTGAGAAAGAATCGATACAGCACTGGTATTTCTAAATGCTCCCCCCTTTATCGTTCAGATCCTATTCATGTTCTGTGCTGGGCAGTATGGTTAGGTACCACAACGACCAAGCTTGCATAGACAGGCTGTTGCCTGCTGGAGGGAACGCCACCGAAACAATACCAGGACTAGGACTAAGACCTGACTGGGTGTAGGTACTGACGGCGTGGTCCTGCGACCCTGGTCGAGATAGGCAATCCCATCATCCCATGTCCTCTTCTAGTTCCTCCTCGTCGACAGATTGCTGGTGTGTACATCCACACTACAGCTGTACCATGATCATCCTCTCTCCCATACCATCCATGCCCATGCCTGCAGCTCTAGGCTAGTTTAGGTTGAGTTCGTTCTGTCAAAAACGTTCTCCTTTCCCTCAATCAGCAATAGTCTCATTCCTAGATATACGACAAGGCATTAAGAATCCGCAAGCTGTGCGCTCCTTCTTTTTGTTCTAGTTCACCTTGTAAACGCACCAGGATCCGATTCACTAACAAGACTTAGTAGCTGGAGCTCTTATTGTGTAAGGCTGACTCGTGTCAGTTTCAGTGTGCTCAAATCACCGTCTTGGTTTGTCCAGTTTGGCCCTCTGCCGGTTCCTCCTCCCACTACTACTATTCCTCCTTCTACTTCAATTTCCCTTCGACCTTGCTGCTGATACCGCAGCTTCTTCAAGCGAACAACATAGGAGCACCACTATCGACGCGCCACTTATGAAAACCGACTTTTCAGATGTGGAACACGTTAAGTACGGCTTCCTTATTGGGCTGCTCCTTCCCTTGGTCCCTACAGGAATCATGGCTGACCGGCAGTGTATTCCTTTAGCCTGCTGTGACACTTATCTCTTGAGCGCGTCTCATTACCATTTTAACAACAGAATTAAGTATTAGGATGTCTTGTCTATAGCGGTTGTGTGTAACAGACTTTCGTATCCGAAGACGCCATCACGATATGTCTATGCTTACAATGGCTGCGTCCCCTCACTCAGCATAGAAGCAGTACCCCCAGAATGGCGGCAAGCCTACCTTAGACTACTCTTCGTGCCCTCGCACAGAGCCTGAGAGAATCACCCTTCCATCGATCCGCCAGGTACGTCGAGTCGGACCGCGCTTGGTTTTGTGGTTGACATTTTAGTGTGGCGAGCTTTTGATGACTGGGAAATAGAGCTAGCAACCATTAAGACATAAGACGAGTGGCAAACGTTTGTGATAGCTCATCAGTCGTTCTTCTATAACTAGGGTATCTCTATTGCATTCGTGGCTGCGGGGGTTAACATTTGTGATGTAATTACCAGCATGCAAAATGTATAAAAGCAACTGTTACTATATGTCTAATGTAATCATAATGTTATCCGCTGCTTAGCCTCTAGGCCGGGAACCAAGAGGCCCAACAGATTGACCTACACAGACCTTCAGAAAACTAAAATTGTCTGGCCTTACACAGATAGAGCCTGTCTGCAGGATTTGAGAATGGTCTCTAGCGATCTGTTGCTTGTCTTTAAGGCCTAGCTTAAGACACAGTTGTTCTAGATAGGGATACAATCCTACTTCTTACTGTACCTCTATTCTAGACTAACATACACTTCTAATTGCCTATATCCTACATATGTTGCTTATAACGCAGGGAGATCTATAGGACTAGGTATGTTTATAAATAGTTACTCTACTAGACTAGGTAATGCAGTTCCCTATAGGGCAGAAGTTAGTATAAGAAACTCTAAGAATTAGTGTATGCATACTATCTAGTTTAGGACTGTAGAAGAATACTAACCTTACAGCTAGCATCTGCGCATAGCAGCTAGTTTTGTTCTGTAAGGATGTTTACCTTCTAGGTATACCTACCTAAACTAGATTGCAGCTCTCTAAGTCTGCAAAACACTAAGAGATAGAGTGTTTACTAAAGTAGGAGATAAAATATAACCTTGTTAAGGCTGTTGCTTGTTAGTGTTAGCTAATTGTAGGCTAGCTAGCAACTTAAGAATAAATATACCCTGCTATATAGTTATGGAAGGTGCTAATCAACAAGATAGGTAGCAGGTATAGTTTTTTAAGATAATGCTTGACTAATATTTATAGATAGCGTCTATATTAACAAGCGTTTATTAAGACTAAGTAGCCCCTAGGACTTAGCAGGAAAGACCTATGTATTAACTAACCCTAGCTAATATAAGCCTGCTTACTATTATTAATAATTACGCAATCTACTTAGGATAGTAGACCTATATCTAGGCATATTATAACTATAATAGTGTTAAATTAGGTGTGAGGGCTTTAGTATACCTATATACGTAATAGATAATAAGGACACTATCTAGCTTATCTTTCCTTATCTTAGTTTACTATTCCTATACTCTTGCCTAATTGCTGTCCTGGAGTTAATAACAGACTAGGGTGTCTTTAACGATGCAGCTATACATAGTATAGAGATCTAAGGGAACCTGTCTCTCTACTTGATTTCAAGGACAGATGCTGGCTATGCAGGGGCTAGGAGATAGCGACCTTACGCTGTTAACAGGGCCTATGCGGTGAATAACCCTAGAGCGCTATAGCTAAAGACTAAGTATAGAGTACATAGCACTAAGCCTGGAAGGAGCGACGCCCCCCTCACTATTCGCAGACAGGGGTAGGGGATGCTTGTCTACTTGCTAGGCACTGCAAAAGGGTTTGCTTTTTATGCAGCATAGGCCGCTTCACGTGGCAGAAAACTAATTACACGCAATTAGACAACCCTAATTTCAGCTAATCATATAATTATCTACAAACAATACTTATAAAGGTGACATTTAGTAGTTATAGTTAAGTTATTGTTAAGCTAAGGCCTGCTAGTCTATTACTAGTGTTAATTAATAACTTTAGTTAACTGTATTGCGACCTAAAAGGACCTAAATGTCTGCTACATATAGGCCTAAGACATACATCTGCTAGCCTAGGGCCCTTAGTAGACAAATTTCTATAGTAGGTTTATGCCCTCGCTCTATTACATATCCTAATAAATATATTTATTACTATTACTATATGTCTTAACCTAATATTATGCTTTAGCTTCCCCTTAGGATCTTAGTTATATTACCTTTGCTATAGACCTCTACTCCTGCTAGCAGCCTGCAACCTAAGTAGTAAACTACTAGCAATACAAACATAAAAAAGACCTTAAAGTCTACTATAACTTTTTAACTAAGTCAAACCACAGAACTGCTAAGTCTATTAACAAGCTAATTAATAAGGTAAATCTTACTCTCTAACATAACAGAAATATCTACACACATCCTAAGTGTATAAAAGGCATCCCTATCAAGAAGATATATCTAAAACACCCCTACTAGCACTTAGGCTAGGAAGATATTAAGCCTTAGATTAAATAACTCCTATATATACTGCGCAATATACCTTCATAAGTTCTTAACGCAACTATTCTAGAATTCCTTAAGGGCGCTAAATTTTATCTATATTAACTTATAGTAAAGAAATACATTAAGAGCAGCCTAACTAGGATTAATGTTATTTTCTGTCTAGCTAAAACTATACTAGTATTAAAAAGCTTTAAGCTTAATAATGTTACCCTATTAGAGTAGTTTTAACAGCGCCTGCATAAGATTATTAACAATAAAGGGAGTAGATTTAGTCTTACTATAATAATTCTTAACTTCTGCTATAACCCTAAGTATATTAAGCTGTAAGCTGTTAACAGTAAGAGAACTATAGACCTATTGCAAACTAATTATCTAAATTATAATAGCCTTACTACTAGTCTTTATTAGGAGTTAAAACAGATTAAATGCCTTATTAATACTGTTAGCAGTAGTGCCTATAAAACATAGTACTAGCAATAGATTACTAGCAATAATTAGTAAGGCTTCTAACATTAGGGGCTTGCTAACAGAAATAGCTACCCTACCTAGACTATCTATAACAAACCTGTTAACTTTCACTTAAAGTTAGAGTATATTAAGAAAATTCAGTAGGCTACTAGTACCTTTAAGGTTAAGATTATTTGTAAGGAGGGCGTTATAATTTCAGATAAGCTAAGAGGAAATCTCTTAGCAGAATTTAAAAGGGAAAGCATAAAGCATTAATTCCTCTACTTTTGCTACTACCACAGCATCTTCTTAGAAAAGACTAATAACAATAAGTACGCTTGCTATATCTATAGATATATATTAGTGACACTAACAAACTATTACATTTATAATATTAAGACTGTATAGGTTAAACTTAAGTCCTATACTGTCCTAGAACTAGACTTAAGATATGTTAGAATCTATGCACTGCAAGGCACTGCAGAACTATCTTTACTTAGGTCTTTAGGTTACAGCTTAATGCTAGATTTTTGCCTAATTTAACGTATTAAATAAACAACTTACTAGGCAGAAGCTAGGCCTAGCAATGCAATTACTATTAAAACCTTAAACTACTACTGTAAAAAAGTACTAATATAACACAAGCATTTTTAAATAGTTTCCTTAGATCTGCAAAGTGTTATAGCGACTTAGGTAGTATATCTAAAGAACAGCAGGCTGAGAACGTATCCTTGCAAGGATTATATTACTAAGTTTGCCTTTTCTAATTTATAACAAATAACTGTGTTTACAGTCCTATATCTATGTTAGTTAGCTTACTGTTTTGCTAGACAGTAACTATTAAACTAACGCCTTAAGCTCTACAGTTACTTATCTAACTCTAACTTTTGTCACAAGACAGTAACTAGCTTGTAGTGCTACTATTCCAGCATAGATCCATTAAGATAGCATACCTGCCTATCTATAGTTACACTAGTAATACAGGGGTTAGTTACTTAAGTATCTATTAATAAGCTTGTTAAATTCTATATATATACTGCTAAATAGGTATCTAATGTTAATTAAGACCTAGTTCTAGAAGGGGAACATCCTCTAAAGGAACAAGCTCTATACCTTCCTGTTCTACTAATTTAAACGCACTCTTCCTAAGACAGAATCTGCACTCTATAAATAACTTATTAGGCGCTACCTAATGTATACGCTAACACTTATATACCTACTACTTCTAATTAGTTATTAACTTAACTAAGGTATTATCTAGATATAAGCTATCCCTAATGCTGCATTTAATGCAGTACCTCTAGAGAAGATATTATCCTTCTTAGAATACTAGAAGATTATTCTTTCCTTTATGTATAGTAAGATATCTATAGGGAGATATAATAATATAGGGAGGTATAGCTTTAAACGCTACCTTAGGCTAAAGTATATAGCAGTAGTAGTATCTATATTAACTTATTAGAGGTTTTTAGCCCTTACCTATATTTATATTATTCTATATAGTATCTTTTTCTTACTTATTATCTACTATTGCTTTTTAATTTAACTTCTAGTTAAGATATTTTTTAGCTAAAAGGAGGAATATAGTCTTATAGGTGTTATTAGTATATAGTAGATAGTAATAAAGGTTACTCTAGCACCCCCTTCTATCTAGCCTGTTATCTCTAATCTCTGCAATAATAGCGTATTGTTTACCTAGATCTATTACCTAAAAGAAGTGCAAGAAGTTATAATATTCCTAAGCTAGAGTTAAGATACTAACATATTATATAGTTAAGAGTTCTTAGGCAGGAAGGACTAGGACAGCTAAACTAGAGGAATTGTGATGTCCTAGAGGAGTAGAAGCACTGTTAGGCTTTAATAAGGGGTTTAAGCTTTTATAACGCTTTGCAGGTTTAGCTAAAGTAGCTAGAGAGGAGGCTGCATAACGCTTAGTAGTAGTAAGCAAGGTTAAGGCAGTTAAAGTATCTAGAGGAGTAGAGGTAAAAGCAGCAGTTAGGGAAATTTTGTAAGTCCTTAGTATCTAGACTAATAGTTTAAATGTAACAGCTATTATATACTTAATGTTATTATTAGATAGCTATTATAAAGCTATCTAGTTACTAGGAGATATAGGATATTCTAATAAGTGTTAATTAAGAATTTAAGTAGATATATAGAAACTAAGCTTATAGTTAGTATAAACTTTTTGTATAGTAATACATTAAGGCATAGTATTAGATAGATAGAAATATAACGTAAAGAAGGAGTAAGATTAGAGGAGACAGTTTAACTACTAATCTATAGACTCTTATATAGTAGCAAACTAGATACTTTAACGCCTTAATAAAAGATAAGCAGGCTACTGTTATCTAAGAGAGGGTAAATAGGAGTAGGGATAATAAGACTATATACAGCAATAGCAATAGGCTTAACAAGGGAAAGCAGTCTTGTTAGTGCAACTAATGTAACTAAGCGCTTTTAACCTACCTCTTTAGATCGCTAGGAGCAGACAATAAACGTTAATAGGGTCTTGTTTATCTCCTATACCCCTCTTATATGCTTCTGTAGACAATATAATTAGGTAACAAGCTATTGTTATTGCCTTCCTACCCTAGGTATTATAGGGTTATATAGAGGAGAGCAAATGTAAACACTAAACACTAGGGCCTCTCCTGTAGATTGCGTAGACATAGATCCTGTTAGCCCTTATAAGGTATATTAACTAGACTTTTAAAGGGCTTGTAGATACTTATAGCTTACTAGCTAGACAGGTACCCTTAGAGTTAGAGATTAAAGGGGCGCTATAAAGGCTAGATATAGCCCTAGATAAATTATTAACTTAAGGAACCTTAGCCCCCTTATTTAATCTAAGGTTACTAGTAGTACTTACTATACAGTGTAGTAAGCAGTAGGTTCTTAGGAAAAGATATTATAACTAAGTTTCCTATATAGATACTAGGAGATATAGCATGCAGGCAGAAGCTAGACCTACAGTTAGCAGCATCCTATTACCTAGGAAAAGGCGCCTTAATTAATAAATCCTAACAGGGGCTACTACAGTAAGAATTAAGGGAGGTATACCTAGGATATAGTAAGACTACAACCTTACTATAGTGTATTGCTATTGTTAGTTTGTTTAAATCAGACCTTTAGAGTTAAGGGGAGGATTAGGGTTAACAGTAGTATAGGCTAGGTGGTTAACTCTACCTAGGTGAGCTGCCCTACTTCAGTAGGCAGCCTACCTACCTACTTAGCCTGCTCCTGCTGCAGACCCCTGCTTGTTGTTTTCCTTCCTTACCTAATAGCTAGTTTAGTTCACTAATAATTGAAGCTATTACTAACCCTAATGTTAATATCCCTTTGCCTACTAATACTAATTAGTGGTTAAAAAATACTATAGATTAGTAAGGAAGAAGAGAGCTCTAGCGATTTAGAGTCCCTAGGGTTGCTATAGTGATTTTTGCTATTATTAAGTTAACTATAGAGATTAGCTTAAGGAAGTAGTTAGCTGTTATTTAGTTAACTGTTAGCAATACCCTTAAAAGCATTATATTATATAAAAACAACTTTACCTATTAACTTTATAGGATTTAGATCTTACTTAATAGTAACTATTATTAATTCTTTTTTTTAACTTTACCTCCTTTTTCCCTATACTGCCTTTTTCTCCTCCTCTATTAATAAATTTTTCCTCTCTCTTATTACACCCTTCTTTATACCTCTTTTTCTCTTTATAATAGTTAACTAGTTAACTACTAACTCTAGGTAATAGGCCCTTATACCTAAAGGTGTAACACTATAACTCCTACCTATCCTAATAATCTTTATCCCCTACATTAACAATAAGACTTAGGGTAACTTTAATAAAGACCTTTCTACCTTATTAGACGCTAAGAAAATTATATCCTATATTAGGTATACTATAGCTTAATAGGTTAATACTAATATAATAAAAAGAGCCCTATAGTCCTACTTTACTAGCACCTTTAAAGGATAGACTGCAGATACCTTTAACGTATCTAAAAAGATTGTAAGGGAGAGCCTAAGAGACATACTCTGCAAAAGAGGGGTATATATAGGAAGAGATAGAGAAAGTATTAGTTATAACCTCTTCCTATACCTTACCCTTAATAAGTATTATAAGTAGACTTATAAGGAGATTGTAGAGGTAAATAAGACTAATAATACCTTTAGAAAATAGGCTAAAAGCAATTTAACTTTCCTTATTAACATTACAGGATCTTTTAATCCCCTTTTCCTATTAATAAGAACACTACTAGGTTATTAATAAGATACTATAGCCTAGTATAAAGAGCACTAGAGGACAGCTCTTAAGAATGCCTAGGGTATAGAGGATTTACTTAATAACACTACTAACTAGTTTAAAAACTAGAAGCTATTTAACAATTAGTTAAAAAGACACTAGTTAATGTAGTTCTTTAGAACTAATAAAGAAGAGGGTATTAATAAGGATACTAATAATAAGGGAAGTTACTAGTCTTACTATTTATAATATAGTCCTGCCTATAATAACTATCTATAGTTAAGGTTATTTAGAGATCTCTAATAATACCTCTCTACTAACGCCTAGAAGTATAGAGGAGAGATATATAATATGTTTAAGATTAAGTATACTATCTTCTAGGATACCTGCAAGAAGGTTAGTATCTCCCCTTAATTATATAGGACTACCTTCTTAACAATACTCTATAGTAATACAGCTAATTTCTACTTTTAAAACATTACTAGGTTAGAAGTAATAGACTTTACTGCTATATATAAGATAGTATATAACTACTTTAAGACCCCTTAACTTAGATAATAATATATAACTAAATAGCATACTACTACCTTCTAGCGTATACATTAGGAAAACCCTAATAAGTTAAAAAGGGAAGTCCTTAACCTACTAATTAAGAGGTTAACCCTAATTTAGAAAGCATTACTAAACAATATAAGCAGTAAAGAAGCTATAAGGCTGCAGCTTATTAGCACTTACTAGGGAGTCCCTAAGAATAAACTCTACCTTTACAGCCTATTAGACATACTTATAGGAGTTTGTGATTAGCTGTAGGCAGCTATTAACGCTAAAGAGTAGGCCTTATCCCTTTCTTAATAGTATGTTACTAACTAGCAGTATTATAGGTCTAGTAGGGATAACTGTTTTAGTAACTAAGGGTATTTATAAGGTTCCTCTGCTTTATTAGGCAGTAGTTATAAGCGTATACTGCTTACTAATAAGAAATGTTATATCTGTTATAAGTATAGTTATTATTCTATGCGTCACATAGTTAAGGAATAACGTAATGTGTTTATAAAATTTAAAAATAATAAGTATGTAAGAAACCTAATAAGAAGCAGCTTTATAACCTTCCTTATAAACTATAAAGGCTATAAATTTAGTAACTCTAACAGTAAGGATAAAGATATCTAATAATACCTTACTAATACCCCTATACCTGTTAATAGCACTACTAATAAGTTAGACATTAAAGGTAGTAGTAGTCCCTCTACTTTCTTTATAAGCACTGCCTTCTTTAGTAAGACTAGCTTTAACAGAAAAGCACTTATTAACAAGCTAGCTAATTAAGCTGTTTAACATTAACTAACTAAGGCTAATAAATATTATAAAGAGCCTACTTATAAGGCTTCTACCTTTATCCTTAATTAATACTCTACTAAAGTCTTCTAGGGTATCCTTCCTAATATAGGTACTACTAACTTCTCTACTGCAGGCAAGAACTAAGTTATAGCTTTTTAACATAACCTTAACAATAACGTAAAGATTAATATATTATAGGCTAGGCAGGCTAGGGTTTAATTTAGCTATAGTAATACCCTTATATCCCTTAGTACTATTATAGTTAATACCCCCTTTAGCCTAATTAACTTTTATGTTATAATAACTAACACCCTATTCCTTCTCTACTTATGTAATATAGACTAACTATTTATTAAATTTAATAATGTAGCTAATGTAATGCATTACAGTAGACTTAAGGTCCCTATAATCTAGAAATAGGGTTATCTATAAATCCTCCTTAGACTTTATAAGCATACTATTACAAGCTGCTACTTAACTAATATAGAACTTTGCAGACTATACTGTTACTTTAGATATCTATTAGTCTACTGCCTCTATAAGGTCCTTTATAAGGCTAGGCATAATATAGAAATAACTGTAATTAAGCACCTTATAAAGGTGTGTTACTAATGCTAGATATATAGCAGTGCTCCCTAAAGGTTTAAGTTTACCCTTTGTAATAAGTGCTACTTTAACTATAAGATCTATATTAATGTTATCTACCTTAACAGCAATGTCCCTATCCTCTATATTATTAACCTTACTATATCCTTTAATGTAGGTTATTTCCTTTATAACATAACTGTAAAGTCTGTATAGGAAGCTCTTTAAGCAGCCTAGATTAATATATACTAGAGACCCCTAGACTAGATTGTAGCTAACGCTAGGCATAACTTTATTACTAATAAGTTCTACTAGGAGGCTAATACAATAGCCTATTAACTTAAGATTATACCTATAGAGGTATATTACAGTATTAGAAAGGTTAAGAGATACTATATAATGCTATACTACGCCTATATTGTTATTAAGAATAACTGCCTATTAATAAGTAAGGAAAATATACTCTAAGCTACCCTTAAGGTAATTAACAATATAGCTAGACTAGATAGTATTATCCCTACCCTCCTTGTCTTTAGCGTATACCTAAGACTTATCTATAACTTAGTACCTTCTCTAGATATTGTTATGCATACTGCTGCTGTTAGAAAGGCTAGTAAGGCTATTAAGAAGCTTTACATAACGCAAAAGGTTAACAATATGCTTATAACATATAATAGCCTTAATATCTTAGCCCTAAAGGTAGTAGAGATTAGATTACTTATATATGTCTAGTGTAAGAAAGGAGGTTAGTCTAGCCTATATATACTTATCTCTATTAATAGTGAGAATTACGTTATTAATGCTAACAGCGTAAGAACCTTCTAATTAACTTTAGTAAAGCTATACTATATTAATCCTGCTAATAGTAATAGCATCCTTAACAGCTTAGGTAATTTAACTAAGCAGAATTATAAGAATAATAATACTATATAGGATATAATTGTTATTATAAACCCTCCTTCTATAATAACTATAACACCTCCTTCCCCTTAATAAAGCAGCTGCTAGCATAAAACTTCTGTTAATTAGGATACCTTTCTTGCTAGCGTCTTCCTTAGTAAGACTAACCTTAATAATTTTTCTATAGTTAGTAAGCTCTTTAAGATCTTCCTGTCCTCTAGAGAAGAGGCTAACTTAGCCCTTACCCTAAAGCTATAGAAAGAGGGTATTATTATAGCTCCTAGAGAACCCTTTAAAGACTTAACTAGCCTAGAGGTTATAGGTCTAATTAACTAAGGTATATTTAGAATTATCCTATACAACCCTACTATTCACTTAGGCATAAGAATCTTTAAATTATATATTGTTAATAAGGTAAAGAATAAGATAACTAATGCACTATACAAGAAGTTAAGGCTAGTTATCTAAGGTTATATAGATAACAGCAAGACCTTAATTCTAACCTAATTACTCACTATCTAACAGGCTAGTTAATACCTTATTCTTACCCTTACGCTATTACTAATAGCACTTAGATTTCTACTATAGCTTTATAATATTACTTAAGCTTACACTTAGTTATAGTCTTAGCTTAATTATATAATCCTAGTGCGCTTACCTATCTAGATCTACTCTTAATACCTAGAGGGGAGCATTATAGAAGTAATTAAACCTCTATATAGTATTATAGAGGCTAGAACTTATTAGTAGTCTACCTACTATAGTTATTATAAGGTATAGCTAGAGATAGAGACCTCTATATATAACCTATATCTTTTAGTGTCTATAGATAATAGCACCTCCTTTAGTATTATAGGGATATAGACTAATAATACCCTAGGGCTCTTAGACAGCTTATTTAATGTTAAGGAGGATAATAAGCTTACTAAAGCAGCTCTTATAGCTAAGCCTAAGACTTACCTTACTATTAACATACCCCTCCTCTTTAATAGAGGCATTGTTATAATGACTTTACCTAACAGTATATTAATTACTTAGCGCTAGAAAGGGTAAGGGAGTAAGCTTTAGACTATTAACCTAAAATTGCTTACAGCTAAGTAAGAATACATTTAGTAGAGAGCCTGTAGTACGTATATTATATCTATCTGTTAACTAGAGGTATACTTTAACCTATCTACAGCTGCCTAGAAGCAGGATCCTACTAATAAGGATATTAAGAAGCTTAACTAGCGTATTAAGTAGTAGATAAGATCCCTTAATTGCAGCCTTACTTTTATACCTATTAACTTAGTATCTGCAAAGCTGTTTGTTTTTATAGATAGTTCTTTTATAAATAACCTTAATATAACTTTATAGTTAGGTTACATTATTATCCTAGGTAACAAGAAGCTTTATAATAATTAATTTACCTTAACTAGCAATATTGTTTACTATAGCTTAACTAAGTTAAAGAGGGTTACCTAAAGTGTCCTTACCTCTAAGATTTATAGTATAGTAGCTAGTATAGATATAGCCTATGCTATCTCCTCTACCCTTAAGAAGATTACTAAGAAACTTAAGCTTCCCCCTATCCCTATAATCGTATATACTAACTTATACTTACTATATAAGTACCTTATTAAGCTTAGCATAACTTAGGAGAAACAATTAATAATTAATATTATAGCACTCTAACAATTATATAAGCAATAAGAGCTATATAAAGTTAGATAGATTTATAGTAACAACAACCTTATAGATACCTTTATATAGTTATTACCTAACTAGGCCCTTAAGGGATTTATTACTACTTCTATAGCTAATATATAAATAGAGGGATAGGTTGCCTAACTATAAAAACTTCACTTAACTGCATAATCTTAACGTAACTGCAATTATAAGAATACCTTACCTAACTGTAAGAAGAGCCTTAAGGCTATATAAGGACCTTACCCTAACTGTAAGAAGAGCCTATAAGGCTAGATATAAGGGAGATAGGGGATATTATAAGGGGGTATAGAGATTAATAAGATAGATAGAGAGTAGTAGTAAAACCTATTAAATAAGTATATATGCCTTAGAAGCTTTAGCTAATAAGAAACGCCTGTAATTATAATGTTATAAGCCTACCCTATCTATTGCTAGTAACTATATAGCCTAGGGATTATAATAGTATATATAGAGGATTATAGAGGAAGAATAGAGGGACTAGGGATTATATAGGGACCTATAAAACTGTTATACTTTTCCTTTTATTATGTTTTTAAACGATTTAGGCTAATTTAAATAAACTAGATCTCTTACATAAAATAGAGAGTTTCTAGTGTTAGTTTGTTTAAATTAGACCTTTAGAGTTAAGGGGAGGATTAGGGTTAACAGTAGCATAGGCTAGGTAGTTAACTCTACCTAGGTAAGCTGCCCTACTTTAGTAGGCAGCCTACCTACCTACTTAGCCTGCTCCTGCTGCAGACCCCTGCTTGTTGTTTTCCTTCCTTACCTAATAGCTAGTTCAGTTCACTAATAATTAAAGCTATCACTAACCCTAACGTTAATATCCCTTTGCCTACTAACAGCTATACTAATTAGGGAATAATAGTAAAGGTTAGATAGTCTATAGCAGGCAGTACCTCTAAGTAGATACTGCTAAGTCCTTAACGTCTATGCAGCTATAATAGGCCTTAGGGCTACGCTAGCCTCCTAAAAAAGAGGCCTATATAGCGCTACAGGCTCTTGCTTGCTAGTCTAGCAAGTAATATATATCCTAGTAGGCATAGCAAAGTAGCTCTTGCGTTTTTGCATAATGTCTTGTTTAACCTTAAGATCGCCCTAGTCTGCAGCTCACTACCTTACATCCCTGCCTATAGCGCCTAGCTGTAATCCCTGCTATATACTTCTTAGTAACTATAAGTACACTCTTATTTACACCTACCCCTGTCTATTAGACTTCTACACCCCTATAGTATTAGTTAGGACTAGAGGATCCTTATGCTGTGTGGGCTGCATTGCGTTTATTATAGGGGAGCTAGGTTCTATAGGGGTATATATCTTATAAATAGCCTACCTATCCTAGACATAAAAAAGCAAGGAGCTGCAGCTAATGTTATTAGATGCTATTAACCCTAGTTAAAGCACTCTTTAGGACAGGCTATAAGAGTACTACTACTTTTAGAACAGTGGGTTAGCATCTTATTCTGTTGTGCACTGACACTGCGTTCCATACTAAGCGCTGTTAGCAGCAAGGGTTCCTAGCAAGAGGCGTAGGCCTGCGTAAGCTAGCTCCTTAACTGCACTAGGTTAGGCCTAGAAGAGTCTAGTCAACTAAAGCAGCCCAGGGCTGTTTAGTTAAGCAGGGAAGGCAATGTAGGAGACTAACGCTAGCTGTTAGCGCTATGACTGGCGGATGCTTAGGGTAAGGTCGCCTAACACCTTTACATCACGCTAGCAACACAGGATAGCCTAGACTTTAATTACAGGCTAGACAGCTGTATGTCTAAGGCTACGTTAATAATGTAGTGTTAGTGTAGCACCCCTACTAAGAAACGCTCTAGTCATAACACCCTTATCCTCCTAATGTAACTGCTGCTCTCTACTACAAGGTAGTAGGCAGGAAAACGCAGGCTTTATAGCGTCTATACATCAGCTAGGGAGTCGCGTGCTGCATAGCGTCGCATTCATACAAGGTAGGAGAGACAGAAGACTCTACAGCTTTAAGGAACCTATTAGAATAGAGGCTATTATATGCCCTCTTAGTACACCTAATTAGCTCTACACTCTAAGGCTAACAATTAGCTTATTTAACTAGTTCTTCTGCATCTACCAAGAATAAGGCTCTGTAAAGACATACTTCCTTAAAGGGAAGCAGCAATTGTTTAGCTTAATAAGCATGCCTTTTAACAGTGATTCCAGTCGCTTAGTTTTTCTTAGATACAGCCCTAATATACCTAGCATAGTCACCCTCCCCTTTATTATATCTATACTAAATTTATTATTAAAGCAATACTTACCTTATAAAACAGCATTTATCTCTATTTGTCTAAAATGTAACAGCTTCCTATTAAGATCTTAACCTACATAACAAACTTACTAGGATTATATAACTTATTTAATCTTAGCCTAGTTTATCGCTAGTTTAGATACCTTATAACTAATAAAGATATTTGTTAGGCTGCGCTTAAGGTAGGACCTTATCTAGTTAGACAGTTCTTTGCTATCCTAACTAAGTAGCTTAGATAAATACCCTATACTCTACTAATATTAAAAAGGCTTACTCCTCTAAGCTATATACCTATTGCTTGCAGTAACTAATTAAAATCTAGAATACTATTACTAATGCTATGCTATACTCTGCTACTGTTGTCATTACTAACGCAGATAACTTTATCTATAGTAATAGCATGCTTTGCTACACTTAAAACAATAGCACTCTTTACCTCCTTTATTTATATAGATCTATAGACTTAGAGATTGTTATTAATATCTATCTACTACTATTATCTATCCTAGGACTAGCTATTAAGAGTACTAAATTTAAGTTTTAACTAGTGCACTTTATGTATAGGATTATAAGCTGTCTTTATAGCCTACTAAAGAAAAGAGCTTAAAGCTGTCTTATTATTATAGACATTTAGTAGAGGAGGCTTCTAATATCTTATTATCTTAAATTAATATCTAATTTGTTTGTGTGTAATAATAGGGAATATCTCTACTATAGTACCTACTTAGTGACTAGAGATAATAACTACAAAAGATAGGGTTTATAGTAATTTAATATCTGTAAGAAACAATAGGCTGCAGACTACTTAGTTCTTAAGGACCTAGTTAGATCTAATATTAACTCTACTGTTTGCTTTAAAATTATTAACAATTACTTTTATAGACTCTTAAGTCTAGAAACGTTTAATATCTATAAAGCTAGAATAACCTTATACTATTATAGATTTCGTTTACTAGTAGGAAGTATAGAGGCTAAGGATATACAGCTAACATTAAATAATGCTATGTAGCGCTAGGAACAGGAGGAGGGGCCTATTAATAATAGATAGAGCACTTTAAAACTTAAAAAGGATTAAGTCACTAGGAATATTATAGTTTCTAAATGCTAGAGAGAATAGGTTGCTAACAACAATTTAAGTTTAAGGATATTGTATTAGATAGAGCTTGTCTTTCCTAATTAACATAACTATCTAAACGATTCTAACTCTAGCTCTAACTCTAAAAGCAATACTAAAAGCAACAAGATTTTATCTACCTATTTATACTTATCTAGTACAACAGCCCTAGCTAATTAATAGCGCAAGCCTTTAATGTTTTATAGAGGTAACAATAGCTTAATAACGCTAGCAATAACTTTTAGTTAATACTTCTTATGTTCTTATAATTATTACTATAAAACGTTTATTAACTTATTTAATAACCCTATAGCTTATAACTCTAATATATAAAGCCTATAGCTACGTTTAATATCTTATTTTAGCTATACTAGAAATAACTACAGTCTGCAGCGTTTACCTATAGACAGCTTAGGAGAAGGGGATCCCTAGCCCTATACGCTAAACAGGATATTATAGTAGCTACTAAAGAACAACACAAGCTAGAAGAACTTATTACTTATAGAGTTAGACAAAACTCTTAACCCTAAAGGCTATAATATTACTACCCCTATTAAAGGGTTTATAGATAACTGCTCTATAATCTATGCTGTTAAGCTATAGAAATCCTAAAGTACACAGCAGCTAGTCTTTATCTTGTTTAATCCTGCTATTAGGCTTTTAAACCTTAAGAACTAGCCTAGTAGCCTATTAATGCTAGTATAGACCTAGATAAATACACTAGGGAATAATGCGATAAGTACCTCTCCCTATCCTATACTACAGTTGCTGCTAGCCTTAGCGCCTGCCTTAGGGAATACCTATTATAGTAAGGGATTATATCCTAGCCTAAGGCATCTGTTACCTAGACAGTTAGACCTCTGCTACCTAACTTAGATAAGGATAACTCTAGCTATGTACACTCTTAGAAAGCCTTTTAGCTTTAACTTTGCAAACTACTAGTAGAATTTTTCATACTAAGAGCCTAAGCAATATTATTACGTTATCTAATATTTATTAGTGTTATTTATGTCTACGCTAAGTTAGAGGGGTAACGCAAGCAAAATAAAGAGGCAATTAACTAAAGAGCCTTTCCTGTTTTCTTTCTCTCTATACGTAAATCGTCTTAATAGCCTTACTTAGAACATCATTATTTTAATCTAAATATCTAGAGTCCCTTAACTTTCCTGTTTTTCTATTCTTATTACACCCTTTTCTTTATACTGCTTAATAAAGCTTATAGCTTTAACTATGTTAGACCGTTTTATTTACAGCTTAATACGCCTAAGTTTAACCCTTATCCCCTACTATCCAAACTATTAGTTTCAAGCCTATTATTAAATAGAACCCTAGACGGCCTAGCCGGTTCGCTATAACCCTAATGTTACTCCTCTAATGCTATTATGCTATTTTTTCGCTCCTTATTTTAATTACCTAACAAAACCTAGTGCAACCTCCTAGAGCAACGTATGCAACTAGCAGCATGTAATTAAGTCTAAAGGTTATTAAGATTTAGAATAAGGTTAAGGGGGGTAAGGAGCCTAATAGAGTACATACTTAAAAAGTAGTAAAGGCAGGTTTACTAGTTAATAACTGTAACAAATAGCTTAGAGGAACTATTCTAGTTAGAATAAGCTCTTACTTAGATCTACTTAAAGTGCTTACTATATATACTACCTAGATTACTAGGTAATTAGGTATAAGCAAGACTTTACCTAGGAGCAATAAGGCTTATGTATTATACAGTAGACATACCTAAGGACCTAGTAATTAACCTTATAATTATCCTATAAACACTTAGCACTATTTAATAGTAACAAACACCTAGCACCTTAAGGAGCAAACGAATAATCACTATATCCTCTAAACACTTAATCTATTAGCATAACTTTCGCTTATTATACCTATACTACAGCGCTTACAGCACCTACAGTACCTGCATAGATATGCAGTGCTTAATTGCAGTTATACGTTAATTGCAGGGATCGCACTATGACTGCAGATACTCTATATAAGATCCACTAGAGAACGCTAGGGACCCTAGGGAGCACTTAGCGCTAACACACTAAACTCTATCGCTTAACAGGCGCTAGCTAGACAGCTAGCATGCATCAGACAAATACCTAGAAATAGCTAAGAGTTACCTCTAACTAAAGTATATACACACTAGGTTACACTAGAGCTAAAACTATACATCATGCAGTAGGGTCTTACCTAGAACTAAGATAATAAATAGTTCCTTACAACAGCCCTATTCACACTAACTAAGGCATACTTCTGCGCAGGGCCTTACACACTCTTATCTAACAAATACAGCTAAGATTAGGATATATTAACATCTTACTAGCCTTTCCTTAAACCTATTGCAAACTTCTTTCACCTACAGTAACAACTCCTTAGTATTAAAATACAACATTAATATAACACCACTATACCTATTAACTATAACAGTACATTACAAGCTAAACGCTAGCTATAACTACACTAGGTTACTAACACGCTATATTATTATAGAGTACGTCAACATATTGCTTGTTATAGTCCCTATAGGCATTATCGCAGGGGCATGTAACTAGAGTCTAACCGCTGTCTTTACTGTCAACTTTTTCGCTATTATCCTGCTTGCTACTATCTTATCGTTTGCAACCAGATAGATTGCTATAAAGCTAGGTAAGACTAATCGAAAATTGCTGAATGCTACCTTTAGCAATACTATTAGGCTTATTGTAAGCATTATTGCCTTAAAAGATAACTATATTAAGTTAGTGCAGTTAATTATGCTTAGCTTAATCCTCTCTAAACTGCTTCTTATAATAGGTATATGCTTCTTCTTTAGCAGTATTATTAACATACGCAATAGAGTTATATCCCTAGGCAGGGAACAGACGTTTGCCTCTACTATAGCGCAGACCACTTACTTACTAATAGCTCTATTGTTAGCGTTACTTGCTATTCCTACTACAGTAAGGGTTCCTAATACATACGCATACCCTGCTCTGCAACTAATATTACATTACAGCTTTACTTAGTGCTTAATCTAGCTAGCTCTACGCAGAAGGAGGATAGCATTTTAGTGCTCTCCTAGGGTACTGCAATAACCCTCTTGCTGCTATACATCATTTACCTCTACTTCTAGCTCTATACCTACCCCAGCCTGTTTAATCCTAAGACCCTAAACTATAACAATAATGTTAAAGAGCCTATTATATACCTTACTGTTACTATTATTGTCTTTATTATCACTATAGTCCTAGTTACTGTTTGCACTAAGTACCTTATCAGAAGTATTAACCCCCTCATTAAGAGCACACACCTCAGCTATAACTTTATTAGTCTTATCCTTATCCCTATCGTCTGCAATACTGCAGAGCATATCACTGTTATCGTTATAGCAATCTATAACAAGATAGACATCACTATAGGCGTTATTATTAGCTCCAGCATCTAGATCACGCTTCTCATTACACCTCTCCTTATTATTCTTAGATAGGCTATACTTAACAAGCTAATAACTCTACACTTCAAGACCTTTAAGACCGTCGCCCTTATAGTCTTAGTACTAGTTGCTATGTACACTGTGCAGGACAGCAAATCTAACTACCTAGAAGGAGCTATACTGCTTAGTCTCTACTGTATTATCGCCCTAGCCCTCTACACCAGCCCCACTAACGTTTAAGACAAGGTTCCATCCGATGTTCTCAGCTGAGTTGGGAAGGTGATTAGAAGATTCTAAGTCACGTGTTCGTCAGGAAATAGAGGTATATATTAATGGTCCTATCTTCTAGGTCGTGTTCCTGCAACTAATACTTGGTTGGGGTGCCTGGAGAGACCATGGCAAGGGGGTCAGACAAATGTACCATGCTTCTGAAGGCCGCTAAATACCATGTAGGCAGGGCTCGAATTTTGGACGCATGCGTTATAGACCTCCATGGGGTGCATGTATAATACTTTGAGTTGTCAAGAGCCGCTTTCTTGCTAAGCCATTCGATCAAAAGTTTCGACAAGAGCTGAGCTGTTCAAAATTTAAAAAAGCAGCGGGGATAAATCTGAAGGTTCCGAAAGAGCATCCTGGTATTCCGTGCATTGTATCTCGCTGTGACTCTGACAGCAGCTCACGTAGGCCTTCAGGAATGGAACGCCCGCCAGTACAAACTAGTGGCAGGTTCCTTCAGTGGTGGCTACTGGAACGCGGTTAGCTAGATAGGTCAAATTTTAAGTGTTTACAGGTATGTCAAACAGTGAGACAGCAGGCCAATATCAATGTATGTCCCGCTGCGGGCGTGTTTGGGTAGAGCTCATTTACAGAAACCAGGCCAGTTAATTCCAGTCATGATCCTAAGAAGAACCACGCTCTTCTGTCGATTCGTCGTCTCTAGACAGCCTGTATCATGAGACGCCCCCTTAGTATCATTTTTACTTACTATTACAGAGGAGGCCTCTCTCCATTCATGGTTCAATGTTTGTGCTGACCCCTGAGCATTGGTACGTTGCATCACCACAGCCTTGCCGCACCATTGACAAGGCAGACTCAGGATGGGGCGTCAAATTGGCACAGTCATTGCTTGAGCCACCTTCGAATGAGGTGGTTCAGGAACCGGTCCAGCTTCCGCATAAGGCAGGTGTCTGAAGTGAGGCCATTGCCCATGTTATCTCTTTCTTGCCTTCTGGCTCCATTGGCTTCCATCTTCTGCCAATGATCTTGCTTCAGTCTCGCCTCCTTGCGCCCGGCATTGATGTCGTGTCTATTCGAGACACCGCCAAAGACATTTGCCCCTGTGTCCAGCCCGCCATGACATTCAAACGCATCTAATAACACGACTGTGCCCCTGAAAATTTTCTACTCCACTGACGGGTGTGCCTCTCGACTGTCGGGCAAAAGGGGTGAATTAAATCACAGAAAAGTAAGCAACGGCTAGTCGGCTCCCCTTCGCCCCAATTCCATCTGTGGAACAGCCAGGCGTCCTCCAATCTTCCTTGCGCTTGACTCTTACCACGTAAGTCCTCATATATATAAGCCACCCACATACTCCCAGCATTTATGTCGGCTCACTGCATATTGCTCCCAACACTATACCACTTCAATCATCTTTCACCGCAAGCCATCCCCCGCAGATCCTACCATCACCTACTATGTCTTCGACAGTCTCACCGAGGTTCTCCGTTGAAGCTCAGAACGCCGTCGCAGCAATTCGTTGGTCGAGGTCCAAGATTTCCCTACATATCAACCCATTCATTCCTTCAAAATTAGAGCGCCCCAAAGATATGCCAATCTTGATCATCGCGCATATCAAACTTGACGGCGAAAGCTACATTATCCTGGAGCGAAAGCGGCATGAGGCAGGCAAGAAACATTACATCACCGCCCCAGCCAAGATATATAAGCCAGGAGCGGCACTCGGAAGGCCACACGGAGAGACGTCACTGAAAGCTGAAATCTTTGCCAGGTCGGTTGATTCTATTCACGGCTGGGCGACTATCGAACTAGAAGCCAGCTCCGAGAACAACCAGGTGAAGACAGAAGACGGCATCACGAATCTGATCGATTTGAGCAAGATGGAGACTCTCTACCTTCCCAAGAACAAGTTATACGAGAAACTACAAAAACTTCAGCAATTCGGCCTTGAAATTGACAACCATCTCATGTCCTGGGCCCTACGTCGGAAGGAGAGCTATGAGTGTATCGACGAGGTGGATTGGTGAAAAGACATGGGTCGGGCCGTTATACGCGCCAAGGTGATGGGTGTCTCTACATTTTCCAGCGAGCAGGCTGGTTAATAGAGGACCAATGGTTTTCAAGCTTTTCGAGCCGCACATTCAAGTTCTCAAACGGGGCAATTTCAGTGAGAAGGCAACCGATGAGGGTTCGGGTTGTAGATTGATGAAGTCTGCGTACCTAAGTCCGGGTGACAGAAGTAGTTGGCTATCTAAAATCATGTGCTGCTTGTCCTAGTGCAATATGGAGGGTTAAATTGTGTGTTCAGGTTAGAAGTTAATGTGAAAGGCTTCGATCATGTTAGACCGTTTTTGTGTACTCAAAACGCCCAAGTCTGACCTTGATACGCTCAAGCTCAACTTGCTCGTTCCGAGCCCTTCAACCCCAGCCTACCCAGCCGCCATAGATTGTGCTACTGGTATCTTGTCGTCTTGGAGCTTCCTATTTTGATTGCAAACTCCCAGCGCAATTTGCACAACTGGCAGGATGCAATCAAGTTTGAAGGTCGTCGAGATTTGGCGCAAGGGTCTTCTTTCTCGACCTCGACTTTTTGCGACACGCTCTCAAAGAGGAAGGTCACTGGCCCTGTTGATAATTGTCGGTGGGGATGAAAAAAATGGTGCAGATGGGCGTACACTGACCGAACCATCGTTGCATCGGGTCGGAGCTTCGCCGTAAAAGTGATGGACACGCTGGCAGGCAACAGGCACCAACGAGATTTGAAAACACCTCATTCAACGGAGGGTGAGCGGGATAGTCTATTGGCATCACCTGGTCCTGTGCCTAATCTGCTGCCAGGATATGCTCGGCGGCGATTAATTCGGAAGTTAAGCCAATAGAGGCGGGGGCTCACTGACGGCCTAATGTGACCGAGCCCCCTTCTCCCAGGATTCTTGCTCTGCTGCTGCTACGACTTCTGCTGACGTTACGCGGCCTAACGTGCTACCAGCCTGCGTCGTTCTCTGCAAAGAGTTATATCTATGGTTTCATACCGATTAGTGAGTCTTTAGTGTATATATTGACAAGTTTTACCCAAGGGGTGTGCTGGACGGCTTCCTGCTACAGTGCACATATAGAATTAGATCCTGTGCAGTCAGAACACAGGTTAGCCTTAGCTGGCTAGCTGTTAACCCCACTCCGTTCTGCGTCGTGAAATGAGGCGCTGAGAAACGACAGGCGCTGTCATGCTGGTTTAGCATAGGTCTGTTCACGCCTGCCTAGAAGCAGCATCTAACCTGAGAATGGCTTGCTGTGCTGCCCCTGCAGTCTGCCCTCTGCAAGCAACGCAAGCCACACCATGGCGTAGGTGCCCTCATCCCATTGCTGTCTGACAGGGATAGTGAGACACAGCTAATCACATAAGACATCGTCAACAACATATCGTTCTTGGCAGGTCTTTGCTAGCCCTTAATTTTGCTGCAGTAACCGAGCTCTTGCCAGCTAAACAGACCTCTTTCTCTGCGCTTAGCCGAATGTGCTCGCCAATTTAGCGTCAGTACCGCTGCTATGCGTGCTGATTGTGTGTGCCTGGCTGGCCATTCATTTTTGAATAGGCCTCTGCACGAGGTGTGCCCGACATGCGCAATACGCGATGCAACTTATCCATGCAACGACTCAGTCAGGAGAAACGTGCAGGCCAAGGACGAACCCAACCTTGGAGACCAGGCGGCTTATCTTGCGGTTTGGGCACAACCATGCTCACTGATGTCGTCATTAGGTATTAACGTGACGCTCATGATACCGCCGGTCATTATCCACCTTAACGTTCACTTTCACAACCCCTTTTCCCAGGTCGTCACCGTCACTTCACCATAGCACCTGATCTATGAAAAAGTGGTGAGCATTATCTTGTTGTCTGCCTACCATTAATTACCAGACAGGGATGAGAAATGAGGATCTAACGCAAGTTAGCGGAAATGTCCTAATGTACCACCGCAATTCAAGGTATTTAATCCTGCATTTAACAAACAAACCATTTAATAGAGTTCAGAATTTTACACCACACTCTGCAATCTACCATTCGAAATCAATATCGTCTAGTCTGCTAGTTAAGTCTATATCCGTTAAGACCTTAATCGTGATACTAATATCTAGAAGCAGCCAGCGATCGTTAATTACTTTTGCTATGCTGTTGCGGATAACGAGTTCAAGGTTCTCCTTCATTCTGTTAAACCTTTCGTCGCGCCTATGTGGAACATAATACTCTCCGTCAATCCTAGGTGCCTTGACAAGAAACTGAAGCCCTGTCATATAAGAGTCTCCTAGGTTTACTGGAATCTCTTCCTGCAGCTCTAACAAGGTCTTGCTCCTAAAGCTGCCTTTAGGTATCTACAGTCTAATTATATACTTAGGGTACTAAGTAATTATTTAGTATGTAATCTCAACCTTCAGCGTTTAAGATAGGCCTCTCTTTAGTGCACATACATAATGTGCAGGTTTGTCTTACCTCTTGTGCTTACTTTTAACAATAACTAACAAAGCAGCCTTATCCGTTAGAGGAATCATGATAGAGCGTGTTTCTGTAGGCTCCCTAGACAGGTTACCTCGCAGAGTTGACCTCGAACTCGCAGCCAGCGTCTTCTTAGTGAGTTTAGGTGCACTATTACTGGGTGCCGCGCCATCCTCTGCAAACATGACATCACCTGAAGTCGCTAGCCTAGAAACTCCTAGGTCAGAGGACTCTCCAGCTTCTAGGCAATTATCCCATAGAGTATTTTGTGATTTTCTGCGTTGCTGTCTTTTCTAAGGTAGTGCATAGCTAGAGTGCATAACTGCATGTCTTTTTGTGCCTCTAGACAACGACTCAGTCAAGGCAGATATGCTCTCATTTGTCTCGGATCTCTGCATTAAGGGTACCATTATCGTGTATAGAGCGAAGTTTCGCGTATTCAGATTTTGTAGATTCGATGACATAACGGTAAGCAACAGGTTGTCCTGCTGTATAGTTAGCCAATGTCATCATTACAAGTAGAAAAAAACTAACCCTAGGACCCTCAGGGATCTCGCCGCCATTGCGAGATAGGCCCCCATCGCTAACAAGGGTAACCTCTATCAAATTGTCATGACTCAGTCCCCTTCCAGCTATTATGTCCTCCTCAGCTGTGCTATCCTTGTTGTCTCTGTTCCTTTAGTATTTAGCGTTGCAGAAGTTTTAGAAATTCATACGCCAGAACAACTGCTAAATAGTATTTTTAATACTGCAGGACTGTTATCACAAAGAATCCCAAGCGTAGGTCAACCTAACTTACAGTTTATAGTCAGTCAAGTACTTCAGCCTGTTAAAGCAATCAGAAGTCTCATCATCCAGCCAAAAGTGACATCCCTTGCTGTCTCGCTTAAGGAAGGCGTTCATTATCTCCGTCAGTGCATCCTATTGTTTTCTAGACGTCTAGTCAATAAGACTACCACCTTCTAAGCCCTTACTACTAACAAAAGTAGATTAAAAGTATTACATACTAATGTTTAACTGTTTGCATCTTAATAGATTTAGGCCTTTGTAGTTAAGTTCCTGTTAAAGTTTAGTAATATTTAGAATATCCAATAGGTTGCTAGGTAATGTCATAATTCTGCTAGTATTCGTCTTAGGGGACAGCTTGATAGAAAGCAGATGAAAGGGGAAGAGGGCAGGAACAAGGAGCTGTATAAAAAGGAGGAGTGAGGCAGGTGCTAACCCCTATCTGTTGAAAATCCCTCGCCTAGTCCATCCTAATAAACCACCCTGGCTCTCAGCTTGCATAGGTAAGTTTAGATCTTGTAATAATAGGTGGAGTCCTTAATAAGCAGAAGTCACACTAGTTAGTTCTATAACGCTCTTCTAACTAGATTAAGCTTCTATTCTAAAAGGATAACTTATATTAACCTATTATGCCTAGCGGAAGACCCTAGAAGCCTGGTTATGTCTTCTAGGTGTGGTAGCAGATAGGGCCTAAATATAGCTAAGGTTATAGGTATAATAATTAGGATGTAAAGAATAAATCCAATAGGGTTAAAGGGCTTATAATCTTTGCTAAGATATCCTTTAAGAACCTAATTGTAGTAAAGGACGTAGTAATGCTAATAATGTAAAGAACAGGCTTGTTACTGTTAAGGTATATAACGTTAACAATAGTCTTATAGTTAAAGGAGCAGTCGTTATGCTGACTGTAAGATTTTTGTGTATCTAGCTGACACTGGTAACAGTACTTTGTCAAATTTTACATTGCTACGGTCTTAACTCCGTTCGAGACCTGCTTTGCAAAGTCTCATGAGGTCGTCAGACTGATAGATAGTCAAAGGAACGGTGCAGTCTGCGTTTCTTAACAGGAGTAAGACAGCTCCAGGCAAGGCTTCATGTCCAACAGGTCTAAAGGTTTACTTTAGTCAGTTGATGGCCGACAGACTAGTCAGCAAGGAAGCCCGTGTCGAGGGGGGTGCCTGATTGATGTCGCTGGAGCAGGCGGTGATTCTGCTCGTCTAATTGCCTTGTCAAGCAGCGGTTTCTTCGCATCAGAGGGCTAGTTGGCGTTGATTTCCTGCAGAGTCGTTGTTTCTGGGCCAGGCGACGGTTTTCTGCTTCCTGAAAGGCATTGTCCACGGATGCTGGGACTGTGCAATCTTGACTATGGGATACCAGTTCAGTCGTTCGGGGAATAGCGGTCGATTCGTGAAAGGTTGCTGGTTTGCAAAAGTCAAGCGGTTGGTTGAATTATTGGTGCACGGGGAAGGTTGTCATTCGGTAGGAACTGCGAAAGAGGTCAGTCTGAGAGAAAAAGCGATGAGCCCTTTTCGCCTAGCGAAGATGTCTCCGTGTTAGTCCTTCCTGTCACGCCTTCCTCTCGTGCCCTGTACCCCAAGCTCTTGTTTCCTTTCCACCAACTCCAAGTCACTCGCTGATCTCCTTCCTTCACAGCCACTGAAGTTCGCTTGTCGGCCGCCTCAGCCAAACAATTGTCTCAAATTATTCCGTCACTTAGGTATTATCCAGAAACTCCCGGTGGGCTCTATCTAACTTTGATCAACACCAGGACTTGAATAGCGCTTGTTGCAAACTGCCTAGTTGTAGCACGCACCACCGACAGCGGCAGCTACTTGCTAGGCCGGGAAGAACGAGCCTCGAGTTGAAATCAATCTTTATGTCTGCTCTTCGTGGGCACAACGCTTGCAGCAAACGAGACAGGCGAACATGATGACGGCGTAGTGGGCTCCTACGCGGAATTGGAGCAGGCCGCCAACGCATTCAAGACACTGTTCCCACAACTAAAGGTATTCAGGTCCACAGAAGATTGCTATGAGAAGGTCTATCAGAGTTGACCGCTGGGCTGCTACGACAGAATGTGAACAGGCACCTCGTCAAGGTCATTAGCATTTCTGCAGCCTTCTATTAGCTTCGTTTGCTTGCGTTAGCTACTAGTAGAAAGCAGTTTCCTCTTTCCTCTCTCCTCTAGAAGGAAAGAATTCAACTTGTTCCTTCTCCAAGTTAGAAACCAGGCCGTTATTGAAATTTAAGCGTCCTGTTATCTGTTATAGCCCAGAAGATGCCCCGATTGTCCAATGTTGTGATGGTCCCCTCGACCTCGACCTTTAAACCTCGACCTTTGCTCCTCAACCTTTGCACCTCGACCCTCCAGCCTATACATGCCTTTTATCTGTCTTGCTTGCTTACACTAATATCGCATACAATTCACGATAGCTTTATTTCGCGATATTTAGATCCCAGAAGACCCTTCACTTTTTGTCTGAATTTAAAGTAAGGATATTTCTCTCTACTTAGTGCTTTAACTTATATATGTATTAGCTCTCAGACAGGCTAGGCATAGCTATTGTAAGTCTAGATTAACTGTAATGTAAGGGAACAAAGGGATTCTATCTGTAGAGGGCTAATTCTAAGTCTAATAAGGTGTTTGCATTAACCTATCAATACATCTGTTATAGTAATAGCAAGATAGGTAGCTAGCTACTAAATAAAGAGGCTACATTACTAACAAAGCCTGTTATCTACTTACTAGAGGGGATATAAGAACTGCTTACTAAACAGCTAGAAACCTCTAGAAACTGTATTAAAGTAGTACTACTAACAGAAGAGAAAAGGAGAGAGGCCTATAACAAAGGCTATAAGGTGCTTATATCTTTATAGACTGCTATACTATAAGCTAACATTACTAAAGTAGAGTCTAAGATCTAATTCTTCTCTTAGTAATAGGATCTATATACCTAGGTTTTTAATAATATTAAATTTATTAGAAAGTATAGAGTATAAGGGGCTAGGTTTCTAAGCAATTAGTCCTTAATATAACTATAACCTAATTAGCATAAGAGGCTGCTTTCTGCTCTCTCTAACTATATCTTAATTAATAAGGCTAACATTATAGCTTATTTTAAGGCTAGAAATATGTTTGTTAAGATATAGGAAATTAACTATAACTACACTATTAAGGTATAAGGCATAGTTCTAGTATTAGAGCTCTTATATCCTAAGAAAAGCTTGTTTATAGGTATAAGGGGTTAAACATTAGGACTTTTATTTAGGCTTATTAACTAAGTTAAATTAGTTTACTATATAGTTACTAAAAACAGTAAAACCTTCTACTCCTAGGAGTATTATATTATAGCTAGCACTAAAAGTAATAATCCTTTAAAGATTTTACTAAAAAAGGCGATTCTAGTATATATATCTTTAACCTAAGTAGAAGGGTAGTTAGTATAGTTATAGGAAGGGAACTTCCCTCTTACCTATTTTTCTTAGTATCTACTGTTAGTAAATTAGGTAATAAACTACTAGAATCCTTAACAGCTAAAAACTCTTTACCTCTCTACTCTAGAGCCCTTCTGCAATAGCCTTACAGCCTCTAGCAGGCATTAAACTGCTGCTAGCCTTACTAGCTAGCCCTAATTAGGGCTCTAAGCTACCTCTAGAGCTAACCTCTCTATTAAGGGCTAAACACTGCTGCAATACTAAGACTTAGCTACTCTAGCCTAGCCTTACAAGAAGCTAGCCTAATACCTTTAACCTAGCTACCCTAACAGTAAAGGGGCCTCTAATTTTAACTCTAGCTACTAGTAGGACTACTACTAGCTCTATCTTATCTACCCTAGATAAGGAGGCTAGGTACTATAAGGCCTATAAGGATGTCTTCTTAACTATTATGCAATCTATTAATAATATTATCTCTAGCTTTAAGGGCCCTAGGAAGCAGATTGCAAAAGAGGCTATAGCCTATGTAATCTAAGCCCTAAAGAAGCTTATTAACAAGGAAGATACTCTAACACTAACCTAGAGCTAGGCTGCTATTATAGCCTTAGTACTAGATCTAGTAAGGCCTCTTAGTAGACAAGCAAAAACTAGTAGGCTGCTTAGGGGCTTATAAAATAAAGACTCCTATAAAGTAGTTTACCTACATTATCCTACGCTACCTAGCTAAACTATAGAGCATTAATAGAGATATAGGCTAAAGCAGGCCTCTCTATAGGTACTATATATAGCTTAGTATAATATAGGGAAGCAGTTACTAGTATATATAGCTTTCCTAGAGCTCTACTAGGCTAAGCTAATTAACATTATACTAGTCTAGGAACCCTAGATAGGCTATATTAATAATATATAAATTAACATATATCTAGGCTTTAACTCCTATATCCTAGTAGACTTCTAGAAGGATAGGGAGACTAGACCTAGGGTAATAACCTATATACAGAAAGGGAGGAAGTAGAAGGCCTAGCAGTAGAGGCCTATATAGATAAGGGATATCCTATAGATTACAGTTAATAACATAACTACTATAGTTAATATATATAGATAACTAGGAGACCTATAATCTTATATAACTATAACCCTACTAGAATATAGGCTACTAGAAAGAGTCCTTATAGTAGGGGACTTTAACGCTTATTACTACTCCTATAAGCCTAGATTAAGGAATAGGAATAGGGGGGGTAATATTACAGACTAGGTAGATAGCTACAGCCTAGCACTTATTAGTAAGACAGAGACTATAACCTATACCTAAGGCTATATACTTAATCTTACCTTCTTAAATATTCCCCTTATATATATAGTAGTTAGCCTATACCTATACCTAGGGGCTAATTATTAAGTAATTATTGCAATAATCCTACTTTAAAAGCACTAATAATAATAGATAGACTAACTATAGTTACTATTAGTTGCAAACTTAGCCTTACCCTAGTTTAGAGACCTAATTAGAGTAGGAGTCTTAGTCTTACCTACCCTCTAGAACATACCTACCCCTACTAAGTTAGATACCTAAGTAAAATAACTAGTTAACCTTCTCTCTATAGCTATCTAGGCTATAGGGAAGCGTTAAGGAAAGTATAGGAAAGGGGCCCCTTAGTGGATAGAGGAGTATACAGAAGCCTACTAAACATACTGCAAGGCCTACTGCTAATAAGCCTAAGAACTAAAGTAGACCCTATATCTTACTATCCTTAAAGAGTAGAAGGTATTCTTAAGTATAGTTAGGAAAGCTAAGCAGGCTTACTAGGCTACTAAGATTAAAGGAGTTACCTTAGACTAAGACCTCTATAAGATTATAGGCTAGCAAAAGGCTAGCCTAGGGGTTAAAGCCCCCCCTCTAGTAGTAGAGGGTTAGATAATTAATAATACTTAGGGTAAGGCTTAAGTACTCTAAAGAGCCCTCCTAGAGAGGTTTAGTGCCTAGAATAATCTGCCTAGAGACCTATTTAATATCCCTATAGTCCCTTAATAATAGATACCTTAGCATAATATTATTAGTAGAGAAGAGCTAAGGGAGGCTACCCTAATAAAGGCTATAACCCCTAGCATTAATAGGATTATAATATAGCTACTATAGGCTTACTAGGACCTTATATCTAATCCTATTAGATAACTATTTTAAGCCTATATATAGATAGGCTACTTCCCCTAGCCTTTCTATAGAGTAGAGGTTACTATAATCTAAAAGGTAGGGAAAATAGACTTTTCTAAAGCTAGATCCTAGCAGCTAATAGCCTTACTATCTTATCTTAAGAAAGGTCTTAAGAGGCTAATAGCTAGAAGAATATCCTACCTTACTATCCTAGAAAGAGTAACTAGCCTATAGTAAATAAGGGCTCTACTTAGTAGATTAGCAGTTAACCTAACTACCTACCTTACCTATAATATTAAAATAGCCCTTAATAAAGGGCTTATAGTAATATTAGTAATAATAGATATCTAAGGGGCTTTTAACTCTATCCTTTAGAACTGTCTAATTATCTAGCTATACTAATAAGGCTAGCCTTATAGCTTAATTAGACTAGTATTCTACTTTACTTTAAATAGAAGTGCTAGAGTTAGGCTAGAGGATATAATAATAGAGGACTTCTTACTAGCTTGTAGGCTGCCTTAGGGCTTCCTACTATCTCCTATTCTTTTCCTACTTTATATTATAGATATCTTAGCAGAAGACCTAAAGCTTTAGTTTAGGTATATAGATAATATTAGCCTTCTAGCTATAGGCCCCTCCCTTAAGAGTAATACTATAACCCTTAGCTAAGAGATTATATATATCCTTAACTAGGGAATAGAGAATAAGGTTACTTTTAACCTAAAGAAGTCTAAGGCTATCTACTTTATAAGGAAATATAATTAATAAAGAGACCTACTAGGGATTAAGGTAAGATATCTTAGAATTATAGTATTAATAAAGCCTATCTATTAGCTAGAGGTTTAGTTTAATAAGAGGCTCTCTTTCTAACACTATATTAAAATAAAGCTAGCTATAGTAATAAAGGTAGCCTAATATTTTAGATACCTAATAAATATAAAAGGTAGGCTCCTAGCTACTACTATATATAAGGCTGTAATCTCCTATATCCTGCTAATTACCCTATATAGGGCTAAGACCTAGTATAGAGGTATAACTAAGCTAGCCCTTAGTAAAGCTATTAATACTAGCTATAATATTTCTCTCCTAATAGATAAAGTTAGTATATACTAGAAGGGTCTTATAATTAAGCTTAAAAAGGCTATTATAATAGTAGTAAAGGCTATCCTGCTAGCCTAGAAAACAACCCTAATATATAGCCTCTTTAGGGATACTAGACTACTACTAAGTAAGGTAGCTCTAGAAGGAGTCTACCTATACTTTATAGTATATCTAAAGAAAGTTAATCTATAATACTCTCTTATACTAAGGCTCTCCTAATAAAGGTAGTATTAGATAAAGCTCTAATAGACTATAGACCTTATACTAAAATACTTAAGACTAGTACTTATCTAACTACAGTACCTCCTAGGCTTATAAGACTTAATAGTCCTATAGACTAAGAAAGAAGCAGCTAAGGCTTTCTAGGCCTAGCTAGAGACTATACTAGATAGCTATATAGTTATCTTTTTAGATAGCTCTAGAGTAATAAATAAAGCTATAGGATATAGGTTTATTATTTACTATAGTAATAGGTATATAGCTTAAGGCTATAGCTAACTTAGTCTAGTAGAGGTATTTAACACTAAGGCTAAAGGGGTAAGAGTAGGACTCTAGTAAGCCCTCTTAACCTCCTAAGGCTAGCCTATATATATCTATATTAATAATACTAGTGTTATCTATAGAATATAAGGTAAAGCCCTAGACTTTTTATAAGCAGTAGTACTTAAGATCTAGGCTACTACTAGAATATATAATATCTATACCTACTAAGCGCTAGGATACTAAAGGATTAAGGGTAATAAAGAGGTAGACTAGCTAGCTAAGGAGGGTATAGTACTACTAGTCTTACTAGGCTAACTAGCTATACTCTCTAGGATTAAATAGCTTAGTAGAGAGAGATTATAAAACTAGTATAGGTAGTAGTAAGGTAAAGAGTTAGCTAAACAGTATACCTAGCTTAGACTAAAGCTATACTTCTCCTACCCTCCTAAACTTACCCTACTATAAAGCACCCTTTACTACCTTTTAGCAGCCTAGTTAAGTTATAGAGACTTTAAATACTATTACTAATACTTTAACTATACTAAAGCCTTACTAACCTACTCCTATAGGGAGGTAAAGGAGGTAGATTATCTAGTCTACTACCTAGTAACCCTAGTAAGAAGGTAGCAGTAGCCTACCCTCTACCTAACTAGTCTGCTTAACCCTATAGGACCTATAGGGTCTCTTAAATAATACTTTAAGGGACTAATAACTAACTTAAAAGGCTTTAAGGCTTTTTTCTATATAATAAACTTCTTCTAGAAGATCTACCTACACTACTAGGGAATAGGCTTTAGTATAGGATCTAGACAGCCTACTAAACCCTTATAGGGAATAGATAGGAAGCAATAAATCTAAGGAACTAGCAGGAACTAGGGATAGATAGAACGTATAGTAGCTATTAGGCAGGATTTAGAGGACAAAAGGAAGGGTAATATATAAAGTATATAGTCCTAGCCTATAGCTCTCTACGCCACATACCCCTTAGGAGGTCTGCAACAAGGGTTCCACCCTTACCGCCATAGCGTTAAATACAACAACAACAACAACAACAACAGCTCTAGAACACGCATAACACTGCTGTGGTTAATAAGAGGGTCGGCTTTGTTGTCTAGGGCTTGAAGCACAGGGAGCACCCTGCCTTCAGTGTTAGGGTTAGCTAGGGGAGCTAGGGGAGCTTCCTAGTTAGGGATGTTCTGCTCCTGGGCACTGTGTTCAGTAAGCGCCAATTTAGTCAGTGTTGGACCCAGCGACTCCGCGCTCTCTTCTGCGGCCTGGCCTGGCGGGAAGTAGCTTTTGCTCCTGCTAAGTTGCGTCGGGCGGCGCGATGACAAGAGCCTGTCATTGTTCCCTTTGCGTTCTCTGTTGTCTTTATAGGCGGTAAACGAGTGGCGGTTTTGTAGGCTGGGCTGAGATAGCTTTCTTGTCCATGCAGGGTCTTCAGACGCGGGTGCCTCTTCAGAGCCGATGTCGCCCGCACAGCTGGGAATCAAACTACTACCCCTGGCCATGTACCCAAGACTTAGATCATCCTCCTGGTGCTCGTTGTATGTCGCCTTCTGACCCCAGGGCACGTTTTCAATGTCAGTAGTGTTAGCAGGTATGGCGAGGGTTGCTCTCTCGGCTTTGTACACGTCTCTCATGATCTAGACTACAGTGTTCTACCACGCTTCCAGTCCTGGCTTAGCAGTAAGCATTAGTGACAAGTTATTCAAGTTTAGGCTCGGGAAGTCGCCCTCTAACTGGCCGGTGGCTCCGGCAGGAAGAAAACTCGGAGCTGAGGCGGGCGTCGACGAGCCGGACAACACTCTGTCCTGAGTAGCCCCGAAGCCCTCGATTGACGTGTTCTGCGAAATGTTCCCGAAGGATCTGCTCATCGAGCCAGGACCGTAGCCCGGGGTGTGCATGCGGGGCAACGGGTAGGACGGGGTTCCAGCGACCAGTCCCGGTGTCGTGCCGCCGCGAATGGTGTTACCGGACTCGGTGGATGTTATTGTGAGGTTGGACAACGATGTCGCCAAGGCGGCAACGTTGTTGCGTGGCGAGTTGCCACTCTCCTCTATAATCGGCGACACGCGCATCTTTCCAGGCGTCGTCACCATCAGTCCTCTCGTCGCCATCTCGCGCCTACAAAATTGTTAAGGACTCCTTAACAATTTTGTAACAGAATTCTGCGTGCAGCTTAGTCGGATTCTGTTAAGGCGTTTCACTCGCTTGTCATGCACGTTAACTTAAGCAGATAGAATCTCAGCAGAAGCTAGAATTATGAGTTTTAGAGATGTAGTTATGCGCTGCATTTGATAATAGCTCTCTATAATCTTGGTTCCCCTAAAGTTCCCTGATCGACCGTGGCTGGCATCATATCTTGTCTACGTTGTTCTCTATCTGCACTCTGGACCTGAAAACTTGACCGATCCGGCTTCAGTTGGGAAACAAAAAAGGAACTAGAATACTCTGTGGAAAACTCCGGAAGCCAGATCGAGCTGTTTGGCGGCGCACGCGTCGCAGATTCATTCGCAGCCGGTGGCGGCCTGGCAGCATTTCAAAGTCGACGTTCCCATACCATCACAAATGAGGGGGAAATCCGAGTCGCAAACTTGTCCGTTCGGGAAGCGCTTACACGCGGCGGAGACGAGGCTTGGTCCGAGCAGAAGCGTGACTACGGTGGTTATAACAGCGGTAGGCTTCATTGTTGCGACTTTGTTTTGTTGTTCTTAAGTCTTGGCTTTATAATAGCTGGCTTTGCATCAGTTAATATCGACTCATCGGTGCTTCAAGATAGCGGTACAGGGAATCGCTTACAGGGTCAAGTTCTTTACTCCCAGAGTGAAGAGATGTTGAGTCCTATCGTTGCGTAAGCGGTTTAATCAAAAAACTGCTTTCCGACGTTCCAGGAGCAGAACCAACATATTTATACTGACATTACAGGTAACTGTTTCTAGTTGTCTGAAACACTGATAAGTGCCCGTATCTCCCGCCTGCGTCGCCCGCCCGCGTCGCCCGCCCGCCCGCACCATCTCCTGTCGTATACACACTGATAAGTGCCCGTATCTCCCGCCTGCGTCGCCCGCCCGCGTCGCCCGCCCGCCCGCACCATCTCCTGTCGTATACACACTGATAAGTGCCCGTATCTCCCGCCTGCGTCGCCCG
>PJEX01000127.1:0-21838 GCA_005350895.1 Colletotrichum tanaceti
GTTATATCATAGTCGAATCGACGTTTGGAGACACCGGCTGGGTCGAGTCGACAAACGCAGGCCTCGACGACCTCAAGCCACGCAACATCCAGTATCTTCGTCAGGCTGCTATTGTCGAATGGGAGATGGCAGACTTTGTCATAAAAACGATGCCGTTAGTTGTAGGTCACAGCTAACGCCTGATATCTCGTAATACACCCCCTAAATTTACACTGTACGCAGCAGTATAGAACTAACGTTTTGAACCTTTTAATTAGATATATGTCGCTAAATTCTAGGTAGCTAGGCTACAGACTACTGGTAAAGACGTTCAGAGGCTTATAATAGGAACTAAACCTATAGTATTTGAGATAAAAAAAGCCTAAGCTGCTACACTTAAACCAATCATAGCACAAACAGGTAAAGCTAGGCTTATAACTATTATACGTTAGAGTTTACAGTAAGGTATAGAAGAATATAAGGGAAAGATACTTAAACTATAGCAATAATAAGTAAAGAATAGAGATGTAGTTAAACACAGTATAGCACGTAAATAGGCACGTGGGAGGACTGATTCAGTGAGCCTCCACGAACGAGGGTTTCCTTGTGACAGACTTCTACCCCTTTTCCTGTGAATACAAGCTTTATAGGACAACATCCTTGGCCTCCACAATCTTCTAATCAGCTTGCATCTTGTATATGAAACGCGGACCTCTCGCCTGTTCCCTCAGAGCCAGTGCCATTCAAAGTTGATATAAGCCCTTTGGGTTACTAGTCAGCCGAAAAGGAGAAGTATGGCAAGAAACGCAGACGCCCGGTTTCGGGACAAGTGGGTTGGCGGCTCACACTGTCAACTTTACTAGAGGAAGCAACAAAAACATCGAGCTAAAGGCTCTGCGGGAGCTGGGCCATGTTTGAGATGGAGATGCCATGGCATGCGTCAGGGCTCCCTGAACGCCCTTTCTTACAACCTTAGCGGTCCTGCTATCTGTGCCACCATGATTATCAAACTGTTGACGCCTTGTCCCTGTTGCGCGCGGCTCTATGTGAACTTTCGCCAAGGCTTTCTGCTTCAGCTATTCATAGAGCTCCGTTGCTATCCCTTCAAACCAGTTTGCCAACGCAAGTTTCTTTTTACTAGCTAAAATCACGCTCTAATGGGTGACGCAGCAGAGCTTTCGGCACATGCCAGGGGACATAGTATAACCCAACGCACCCAGTCATCAGTGCGAAATCTGCATAGCCTCCGCAAACCCCCTGAACTCGGCGTCCTTCTCGAGAAGTTCTTTCGGCGAACCCCACCTCACCACCTCCCCCCGCTTGAGGAGCAGCACCTTGTCGTACTGCTCGATGTACCTCAGCCTGTGGACGACAGCGACGACAGTCTGCTGGGAGAACTCGCTCTCGACGATGCTCTGCATCTTGGCCTCCGTATCCTGATCGACGCTGGGGAGCACGGTGTAATTTATCAGCTCAATGGACCTCAAAACGCAACGAAACTCAAACATCCCCAGACGGGGCAACAATCGTCCTAACCTGCTCGTGGCCTCGTCCAGGATCAGGATCTGGCTCTTGGAGATCAACGCTCTCGTCAGGGCCAGCAGCTGCCTCTCGCCCGCCGAGAAGCCGTCGGCGTCCAGGTCGGCGTCCAGGCCGCCCGCCATGCCGACCTTGCCCAGCAGGCCGACCTTGTCCAGCGCCGCCTCGAGGTCGTTGTCGCTCGCGCGGGAGTAGGGGTCTAGGTTGAAGCGGACGGTGCCCGGCATGAAGAAGGGCTCCTGCGGGACGACGGTGATTCGCGAGCGCACCTCGGCCTTTCCCAGGCCGGCGAGGTCGACGCCGTCGACGAGTACCCTGCCGTCCGTCACCTCGATCATCTGCAGCAGGGAGAGGACGAGGGACGTCTTGCCGCTGCCGGACGGCCCGCACACGGCGACCTTTTGGCCCGGGGAGATGGAGAGGGAGAGTCCCTTGAGGGTGGCCTCGCCGTCTTCCGCGTACCTGGCGGTGGCGTTCTCGAACGTGATGGCGCCCCTGAGCGGCCACCCGGACGGGGGAGCCCCGCCACGGCCGAGATGTCGCGCCCCCTCCTCCTCCTCCGACGGCGTCGTCTCCGCAAACTCCCTCACCCTGGCCACGGCCCCGATGGACGTCTCCAGCGCCGTCCAGTTCTTCATCGTCATGGCCAGGCTGGTGTTGAACCCCAGCACCAGCACCAGCGCGACGCCCACCGCCCCGGGGGAGAAGAAGGCGTCGTCGTCGGCCAGGGACGTCGCCGTGGCGACGATGATGAGCGCCAGGGCGCCGACGACGAGGTCCAGCACGAGGGCCAGCCACAGCTGGACGCACGCGAGCACGTAGTGCGGCTTCTGGGACGCGTTCAGCAGCTCCGCGTTGCGGTCCTCGAACCCGCCCTGCCACCTGTAGGCGCGGATGGTGGTCACGCCCTTGAGGCTCTCGAGGAAATGCGTGTAGACGGGCGCCTTGGCCTCGATGTCGAGGAGGCGCACTTGGCGGGATGTGCCGAGGTAGTATCGCTGGACGACGAAGAGCACGCCCACGAGCAGAGGTACCGAGATGGCCAGATACTTTCCCATGACGCAGAGTATGACTAGCTTGACGATGCATGCGCAGGCATCTGTGAAGTTAAAGTATCAAGTGTAAGCGGCGGTGATCAGGAGTGCTCTAACTACCAGGACAAAAGATCTGGCCCCGGGGGGGGGGGGCGAGCCACGTACTCGACACGAAATTGATGGCATTCGAAGGCAGGGTCGTGTCAACGAGATTCAAATCCTGGCTGAATCTGCGTGCTGCCGTCAGCTTTCTGTAATTACATCTCACATGAGGTGAAGACTGCAGACGTGCCTGTTTGTGATGGAACCTGTCACGAGTTAGAGCACACAGTAAGGTATAGGAGATTTAGGGTGAAAGATGCTTATCCTATTGTAATAATAGGTGACAAAAAGAGATACTGTTAAATACATGATGGCATGTGAATAAGCATGTGAGAGGAATGAATTAGTGAGCTGAAATATACATAGACTTCCTTGTGACATACCCCCTAATTATTTAAGCAATTAAGCAATTAAAATCAGTTATAAATAGATAAAAATAGCATATTAGAATTAATCCCTTAAGTGCTTATAAAACATAACTATAAAATAACTAAGTAATTATGTTATTGTAGCATGTTGTGTAGCCTTTATTAATAGCCTTATTTTGCTAAGGGTTATCCTAAAACAGAAATAAAGGTAGCTAAAGGTAGTAAGAGCATAAGAGGTAGTAAAAAGTAGGATTTCTGCTGCCTGCTGCTATAAAATTTTCTTCCTTTCTTTTATAAGCCCTTATTGTTGTTAAAGTAAGTGTTTTTAAGTTAAATTTATACGCCTTAAGTGCGTTTTTGCTAATAAGAATTAATATACTAACAGCTAATAGATAATTTTAAAATAACTAATAAGTTAAAGAATAGTATATCTGCCTTTTACTATATATAGGATATTACTTAGCAGTTATTAATTTCGTTTTTAGCTAACAGTAATAGTACCTCCTTTAAGGAGGAAGAGATTGCTGCTGCAGGCAAGGTTACTGCCCTTACTTTTCCTAATAACCCTATTACTACTACTGCTGTTAAGACTAGCCTTCTTAAAGGCTATTCCCCTTTTGTTGTTAAGTCTCTATACCCTAACCTAGAGGAAGAGGAAGAGGAAGAGGAAGAGGCAGGAAACAACAAGGAGGAGGAGGAGACTGAGAGCAAGAGCAAGGACAATAACCCCCTGCTAAAGCGTAGGTAGTATAATACTATTAATTAACTTATTACTAACTAGATCTTATAGGCTAAAAGCTTATAACTCCCTTAAAGAAGGGAAAGGAGACCCTTTTCTCGCGCAGTATGTTATTATATATGTATATGTTAGCTATTAAGAAGTGTTCTAACATATATATAGCTCCTAAGAAAGGCAATAGCTAGCTAAAGGAGTGTAAGATCCCCTACCTCCTATGCTTAAAGGCTGCTCTTTATAGCTAAGGCACTAGTCATTACCTAGAGGGTAGCAGACAACAGTATATTTAGTACTTTAGCAGTTAAGCTGCCTAATTCTATATACCTATTAAGCCTATGTTATAGGCCTTTACAGACAAGCTTAGAGATAAGCTTAAGGGAAAAGCAAGGAAGACTATAAGTTTTATATGCATTTTATGTTATTTAGTACTAACGTATGTTATAGAAGCTATCCTATTTATAGACTATAATTTGCAGTTTAATTAACTATAGCTATAAGGTAGAGGCTAATATTTTAGACTAGGTCCTCCCTTTGCCTACCCCCTAGCTAATAGTTGTAGAGGTACTATGTGCTCTTCCTAAGTATATAGTGCTAAAGCAGCTAGTAGTGTTATTTAATATTACGTCTATAGAAGCTGTCTTGCTAGAGGTAGTTATTGTTACTGCGCCTGCTATACCTATAGTAGTTAGTAGTACTCCTTATAAGGAGTAAAAGAGTTACCTCCTAGAGGCAGTTAAGCCTCTTGTTAGGGATACCCTTATAGCTCCCCTAGGCTATTACCTTAATAAGTATATAAAGTAGTTGTTTTAGTGTACACCCTATAGGGTAGTTACTAAGTTCTTGCTAGGTGTAGCCTGTAATATAAATTATTCTGCATTTCTACTTATCCTGTATTAAGTGTTATATATCACTAAGGTTTAGCTATAAGCAGAATTCCTTAAACTTTGCGCGCGATAGGTTCTTTATTAACCTATTAGCTAGTATCTTATTTGTAGGTATATATATAATAGAGAAGCTTCCTTTTGTATGCTCTTATTATAGCTATATATTCTAGATGTTAATGTAACATAAGTAAGTTATTATATATTTGTTTTTATTAACTATAAGGTATATAGTCTAAAGGTTATTATAGTGTACTTTCTACTTGTTGTCTAGCGTAAGATTAATATCCCTAAAAAGGCGCTAGAGAGCTATTACCTCCTTTACAGTATACTTAAGGCAGAGAAGCTCTACCTCTATAGTAGACATAGTAACTGTATTCTAGCATACTGCTTTCCACTAAATAGGACCTCTAAAGAGGTAAATAAGGTATCCCTATAATAAACGCCTTATTAAAGGGTTGTCTGTAAAGCTTACGTCTCTAGCTATAAGGAGAGATTAAGCCCTTAGGATGTAGCTATAGGTAAGCGTAATAAATCTTATGTAATAGAGGTAATAGATACACTAGTTAGCAGTAATAATATATCTAGAGCTTAGGTTAGTAAGAAAGCGTAAGAGCTATATGTATACAAACGCAACGTCTAGTCTTATTATTACTGCTAAATAAAGCACTAATCCTACTATTTCCTAATAGCGTTTTACCTATTAATAAGTTACTTAACCTTTATTTAGGACTAGCTTAAAGAATAGAAGTAGTGTAGCTAGACATTAGCTGTTAGTAAGGTTAAAGCGCTTTGCAGTTCTTTTAGCGTAGGCGTCTTAAAGGAGGTAAATCTTTCTGTTCTTTTAATTATAGATAATTTACATACCTAAGTAGTAATCTAGTAGGCTTTCCTTAATCTTAAACCTAGCTATAATGCCTAAGATAATCTTATCTACCTCCCTCTTATAACTTTAGTAGAAGACAACCTTAAAGTTGTTAACATAGAACACAAGAATTACCTTCTTGTCTGCTAATTAGTAAATACACTACTCCTTATTACAGGTAACTATTATAAGATCTTTTAAAGCTCCTATAAATGTTAAGAACTAGAGAATAGGAGTATTGTAGAGGCTGTAGAGAGCATGTTTTAGTTATGCAATTTTGCTAGGGATCTTATACCCCTCTAGGAGCTTAACATAGATCTTATAGTTATTATTAAGAACTAAGTTAAGAAATACATTTATAATGTTAAATTACCTAATCTTAAGGTTAAATTAAGCTACTAGAGCTATTACTATCTAAAAAGCCTTTGCTGTAAGCGTAGAGGTGTAGGTACTCTGTAAAGGGTCTAGTGTCTATAAATCTCCTTATATGCAGACGTATACCTTATATCTATTAAGGAGTCTATCCTTATTAAATTTATATAAAAAGATCTATTTAAGGGGAAGGATGTTAAGAGAAGGATTACAGTTAATAACTTCCTATATATCTTTATCCTAGATCTTACCTATCTCTGTTTCTATAGCTTTAAGAAACTAGGCCTTAACCTCAGGAGGCAGCTTGTTAAGATCCTTCTAGTGGTTTAGTAGGTTAATAAGGTTGTCCTTGTGAAGCTTAAGAATCTTACTAGACTTAAGAGTCTTACTAGCTAAATAGCGCTTAAGATAGGCCCTCTTAACAGCTCCTCTAAAGACTTTGTGAAGGGTCCTATGTCCTAGGTTACTTTCTTCCTCTGCCTTTTGCTAATTAGGTAGAAAGGTGCTAAATAGGTAATCCTAGGAGTGTTTCTGTTATGCAGTTCTTTAATTAAACTATATAATTACGTAGATATACCTACTATATATCTGTTTCTAGAGTTTTGTAATAGCTTAGTATACTTATTAGTTAGGACTTAGTATATCTATATTAATAGGTAGTAGCTAAGAACTGCTGTTAGCGTCTAGTCTGCTGTTTACTAATAGGCTAGTTATATATATATCTATAGAAAAAAGAGATAGTCCTAGACTAGAAACGCTATTAACTATTAATAACCTAGGTGCGTTTTTAGTGGACTTAATCTTACCCCTAAGAGTAGGAGTACTAGTTAGCAGATCTGCTGCCTCCCTTACTTATCCTATATACTTAACGTCTTAAGTAAGACTTGCTTGTTAATCCTTAACTGTAGGTAACAGTGTAGCTAACGTTAGAGGTTAAATATTATCCTTAGAAGTAATAATGCTAAGTAACCTAAGGAGGTTGTCTAAGACTGTAATAGACTCTTTAATAACCTCTATCACTTCACAAGCTTCTAGGCCTTATATAGTATCTTTCTTGTAGGCCTTACTATAGAAAGAGCTCTTGTTAAAGTGTATGTTGTATGTAGTTATTACCTGCTTAAGCACAGGAACCTAGATCCTATATAGGTTATACGTTTAAGGTATATAACCTACTAGGTAACTAATATAGCTATAGGGAAGCACCTTATAATCCCTTTGTCTTATGCCCTTCTTATAATCTCTCTGCAGTAGGTATGCCTTATACCTGTATATATAGAGTCCTCCCTAGTTTAGTTATAGCACCTTATCTAAAGGCACTAGAGAGTCTACCTACTACTAGTAGAAATATTACTAAAACTATTTAAGCTCTATTTCTATTAGAGTCTCCTAGCTGTTAGATTCCTATAGGCTAATGTTATATATATAGACTGCTGTAAATACTGCCTTATTATACAGCCCCTTAGGAAGATTTACTCTAATGCGTATCTTAATAGACTTAATAATTACAAGATAGCCTGCTCTTTTAGTAGCTCTAATAGGCTCTTTTGTGTGTAGTAGTAGTGTTTTAATTTTAATTCTAACTAAGGCAGTCTATATCTTGTAGGCCCTTATAACCTTAGGGCTAAGAACTATAGCTTTGTTGTTATACTAGAACTTATAGATGTTAAGACCTTTCTCTCTATATACCTAGGCCTTAATTGTCTAGAGGGCTCTAAGTATAAGAGACTTAGTCTTATATACTAATAGGTAGGCTATAATAAAGCCTAAGTATTTATTATAGATAATAAGGATCTACCTTATCCTAGATAGTAATTTAGGGAAGTTAAAGAGATCCTAGTAAACCCTATACTATAGGTATGTTACCTTTAATTCTAATAGCCTTCTTAAGGTAACGTTTTCTGCGTGTGTAGCACTGCAGTCTTTACACTTAATCTGTAGTAGGCCCCTAATATACACCCCCCTTGCCCTCTAGACTAAGTTATAAAGTCCCTTAGGACCTAGGTAACCTAATCTGAGATACTAAAGGAGCGCAGTATCTGCCCTCTTATGTGTGTTTTAATATAATCTCCTCTATAACCTACGCCTAGAGCGTGTAGTGAATGCTAGAATACCTACTAGGCTTTTAGGAAGTAGGTTCTTATATACGCTTAGATAGTTAGAAGTTAGCTTATATTAAATAAAGACTAAGTTATACTTCCTGTAAAGCTTTATAACTATATTGCTGTTATTAAGCTTGCTGTAGTGTATTATACAGTCCTTCCTATAGTACTAGAGACTGCTGTTAAGAAGAAGAGCCTTAGAGGCTATATTAGTGTAAAAGCCTTCTACTAAAGTAATATTATTAAGCGTAAGATCTTTAGTTAACAGTCCCTATAGGCTATTAACAATACCCTTAATAACCTAAGTACCCCTCCTGCTTACAGGAAGTAAAGATATACTAACCTCTATAAAGTTATTAGGACTAGATAGCTTATAGGAACTAGGTTCTAAGAGGCTTTTATTATTAATAAGGTAAACTGCTCTATAGGTGTCTATAATAGTGCTCTTAGAAAGAGGATAGGAGCTAATAAGAGCTATACTAAAGATTGCGTGTAGGCTCTTAGGAAGGGGAAGGGGTTAGATAGTGATAGCAATAACGCTTCTAGGATAGCCTAGGTCCTTAGCGTTTTTTAGAGGGTTTTAGATTTAGTTTTAGTTAATTAATTTAGGCTTAAAGGGAAGGAGAGTTCTATTAGGTTTTAACTATTTCTTTAAAATTAGCTTTTTGTAGGATGATTTCTACTTACTGTCTATAGTTTCCTTTTAAATCTTATTCTGCTAGGTGTTAGAGACATTAGGAGTATGTTAGCTATAGTATTAGCCTATGAGGGTAAAGTATAAGTAGTTGCATTCTTAAATCTACTACTTATAGGAGTAACTATATAGGTATTTAATTTCTAGCTTATTGCTAGTAGAATTATTAGGTATACGCTTATCTAATTAACTAGTAAGTGTTAAATAAGCCCTAGAGCAGAAAGGGCTCTTCCTAGAAGGGTTATTATAAGTTATAACGCTAAAGATTTATCCTAGCTCTAATATAGATAGAGTAGGGTAACTAAGCTTAAGGTTTTTAACTAGTGTTTTATATATATATTCTCCCTAGGTTAGGTTTAACTTAACTTAAACTGTATTTAGGAAGTCTTTTGCTATAAGCTTACCCTAGACCTTAGGAACGTTATATATACAAGCTTAAAGGTAGGCTGCTTGCTAGTCCTTATACTAGCGTGTAGGGTTAACTCCTCCCTTTATGTGTTTAAGAACTTATTAATACTCCTCTCTAACAGTAGAGAGAGTGCTAAGGTTGTTAGGTATAAGGTTTGCTTTAAGATAATAAAGGGTCCTCTAGACTGTAGCTTTGCTATTAGTGCTTGCCTTAAGGTATGTAGTTATAAGGAGAGTAACGCTTATAGTCTTAGTTATTTAGTTAAGTATAGTGTAGAGACTTTTGACTTATTAAGCGTAGACTAGAGCTATTATACTGTAAGTTTTAATAGCAATATTCTAATCCTCTAAGACGTCTGCTTGCAAGATAACAGATCTAGTAGGCTTTGTATGTGTGAAGGGAGGTTTCTTAGAGCTGTTAGTAGGAATTAGGGCTGCTTCCTAAGCCTCCTTATCTTAGAGGTAGGATACAAGAGTACCCTTATGTTATATATCCTTAGCAGCTTGTTTTTTAGCTGCTAAGAACTTAATTGTTAGGATCCCTTCCTTAGTGAGGTTGTTAGAAGGGATATTAGGTAGGTTAGGGTTAATAAGAGCCTACACGCCTAGTCCCTAACACTAAGATTTTAGCGCCTAGTACTAGGTTAGCTAGTTGCGTTAGCTTGTTAACTTAACTGTTAAGAAGAGGTTAATAGAATAGTTAGTTATTTTAGCAGACAGTAGACTGTTTGAAAAGTGCTCTAAAGGTAGTAAATAATAGAGTATTGTAGTATAGCGCATAATAGTAAGTAAAACTAGGCTTATAACTGTCATAAGTTAGAGCATACAGTAAGGCATAGGAGATTTAGGGTAAAAGATGCTTATCCTATTGTAATAATAGGTGATGAAAAGAGATACTATTAAATACATAATGGCATGTGAATAAGCACGTGAGAGGAATGAATCAGTGAGCTGAAATATACATAGACTTCCTTGTAACAGAACCAGTGTCCGTCGAAAGAAAGAATCTCAAGGGCGCCCTAACGATTTGACATCATCAGCAAGCTTTCAACACCGCCAGAGAACCCGGTTCATCATAATTACCTCAGACTGGTTCGTAAAAGGTCGGCATGCAAGCCCAGGGCCGTCGAGCTGATGATGCGAATGAAGAGCAGCCTAAGCCGGTCAGTTTCGTGTCTTGGGGCCCGAGATATCACATCTTTGACAAACGAAAGACTCACCAACATTCGACGCAAATCGCAATACACGTCACGGCGAACAAGAGGGCGTAGACCCCGAGGTACTTGCCGAGGTTGTCGTTTGGCCGTTTCTCGTTGGCTTCCACCCACCACTGGAACCAGATGGCTGAATTAAAAGGTACGGGTTCATTAGCAAACGAAGCCGGGATGAAGCCGGGATGATTTGCATCACCCCAGACCACAAAGACACTTACTTGTGAAGCCGCTGCAGAACGCTTCCGCGAAGCTGGACAGTATGAACAGTGAAACGACAATCCACCCAGCACGCTCAAAGTAGTATTTGTAAACGGACCAGGACCCGTTCCGGCGCAGGCGGCCTTCTTCGGAGTCCAACAAAGTTTGCACATGCCCGGGTTTCCTCACTGGCCCACCGACTGCTAGTTCTTCCTCTTCTTCTTCGTCATTGGCGTCTCCCCTTTCCGTGTCTGCGTCTGCCTTGGTAACGGTGGTGCTGGACGACTCGGTGAGAACCTGCTTGTATGGGCCCTGGCTTGTCACCTCGCCGCCGTTGAGGACGACCACTTCGTCTGCGTATCGAAGCAAAACACCTGTGTGTGCGTGTGTGTCTCTCTCTCAGCCGAGGAAACGATGGGACACACGTTTCAAAAGTGGACTTACGAGTGTGGGTGGCCAGCACCACCGAGAGGCCGCTCCGGTGAAAGTGGCCGTCGACGCCGAAAAGGCGAGCCGAGATCTGGCCGACGCTCTTCGAGTCGAGCCCGCTGAAGACGTCATCGAGGATGAGAACCCGATGTCTGGAGTACACAGCGCGGGCCAAAGCCTTCCGTAACGTAAGTCAACCGACTTCACGGCCCACGGGGGATAGGAACAAGGGCATCACGGAACTTACAACACGTTGTCGCTGCCCTCCACTCAATCCGACCCCGTTGGTTCCAGCATTGTACAAGTCACCTTCGGGCATGTTCCTGATGTCTTCCGTCAGGGAGCACAGCCCGAGAACCTGCTCGAGCCACGTTGGCTCGTACTCCAAGCCGCCGGTGATGTTGTGCCGGATGGTGTTGTTCATCATCCAGGGCGTCTGCGGGCAGTAGGCGGCGCCGTGGGCCGTGAATGTTCTGGTCCCGGCGCCAATCGAGGTCTCGCCGAGTATACTCTCGAGGAGGCAAGACTTTCCGCTCCCAACGGGGCCGGTGACCATGGTGATGGTGCCACGTTTGATGGTCAGCGTGAGGTTCTTGAAGACCAAATCAGAGTCTGGGGCCCATGAAATCATGGCGTCGTTGAATAGAACAAGTGCGTCCCCTGACTTGAGCTGCAAGTGTTGAGACTTGAGCTCAACGCCGCTTTTGGAAGAGTCGTCGTCGAATGCAGAGTCCGAATGGACACCCTCTCCTGATTTCACGCCCGAATCCTTCAGGCAGAATGTCTCGATGCGCTTCAAGCAGGCCAGGCCCTGCACAACGCTGGGAACAACCTGGCAGAACATGAGCAGCGGCTCCGTCAGAAGATTGATGAGGGAGAGGGCCGTGAAGGCGCTGGTGGTGGTCAGGGTCTGTTCCTTGGTGGTGACGGCGATGATGCTGTAGATGACGAACGTCGCGAACGGGGCGAGTTCCACGGGGACGATGGCTGCTTCGTTCGTCAGTCATTCGTAATCAGTTTGTGCGGCTACTATATAAACTGGAGGTCATGATAATTATCGGTGTGGCTCACAAACAAGGATCTGGCAAACGAGCAGCTTCCGGAACTTTTCTGAGCCGCTCAGCTCGATGCGTCGCAGCTCCGTGATGACGGTGGACAGCACGTCCGGCAGGCCCAGCATCTTGATCGCCTTCATGTCACCGAGCATGGAAGCCGTGACAGCCACCCGCTTTTGAAGACACTCGATCCAACCCGTCTGGGCTTTACCGATGGCCTTGGAGATGGGGATGACGCCGAGAGCGCAGACTTTGGTTGTTGTATTAGCCATGGGTACATTTCCCAACAGAAGAAAAGAAGAGGAAAATTTAAAAAAGGGGGGGGGGCTTCTTCTTGACCGACGTACCGATGGAGATGACGACGGGGACGACGGATGCCGCCGCTACATGGCGTTGGAGGAGGAAGATGGCGATGCCGACCTCGAGAACAGCAGCCCACACCTGATGGAGATTGACAAAAGTGGCCACGATGCGCTCAACGTCGGTGCCCATCAGCGTCACGGCCGCGTTGTCCCTCAGGTCGTCCGCCCTCAGCGAGACGGCCCGCCCGAACACCACGGACGTCAGCCCCGCCCGGACCATGGTCGTGAAGCGGTACTGCTGCCTCGAGAAGGCCGCGCGGGAGACGGCGATGCCGAGATACGTGAGCAGGCACGCGCCGACCAGCGCCCGACCGTACCTCTGACTCTCCGACGGGGGGCGCGTCTGAGTCTCGGGCGTCTGAGTCTCGGGCGTCTGCATGAACCGCACGGTCGCCGTGATCAGGAAGGGCTGGCAAAAGGTGAAGGTGGTCAGGCAGAGGCGCGCGACGACGCCGAGGACGAGGGTCCCGCGGTACGCCGAGCAGTTGGCCCGGAACAGCGCGTGGTGTCTGCGGCCCTCTCGCTGCGCCCACGCCCTCTTCAGTTTCTCTCCGGCCACTTCGCCCGTGAGGTCGGCGTCGACGTCCGGAATGTCCCGGATGTGGATGATGCGCGAGTACCCCACGCGGAAGAAGGGGAGGAGCCACGTGAAGAAGCTGCGGCCCCAGAAGCCCGTCTCTTCCTCCTTGGTGAGGGTTTCGTACGGGGGCCGCAGGAACTTTTTCTTGCCGACGGACTCGAGGGGGACTACGAGGGTCGTCAGGGCGAGGATGACGGTCCATAGCGCCTTTGGCGCACCGGCAGAGGTGACCAGCCACAAGGTCCTCAGACGCGGTAGCGAGAGGAGTGTAGAGGCAGAGAAGTAGAGCACGAGCAGGTCCGATGGGCGGATGGAGCGTTGGTCTTCGACGAAGGAGTGGAATGTCGCTGCGAGGACGGCGACGAGGTTGAGGACCCCCGCTGCGAGGGATACATCCGTGCAAAGAGCCGGTGTCTTGGTTTGCACGACGAGGAACGCCGAGTGAAGCGCCGCCAACCCGGCCAATGGACCCTGAGAATCGGTGTAAGTGAAACTTTCCACGGCCAAACATTCCGGGGCCCCGGCGGACGAGGGGTTCCCGAGGGTTTTCGTACCAGTTTCCACAACGCAAGCCTGCGAGTTGCCAACTTCACTGGCGCGCGCCAGAGGGAGTGAGCCCGGAACGGCACCAGGAGCAAAAACAGCGCCGAAGGGAGCACATGGAAGATGGCATCCTCGAACAGAAGTGTAAAGTCGAAATGACGGCAGCCAAAGTCGATCCGCGGCCCAAACTGGTTGTCGCTGCCCGGCGGGCAGACGGCGTTGCTCGCCATTCTTCTAAGTTCTCGAAAGGTTACAGGCTACAGCTGTAGAACTGGATGATTGTTTGTGACATGTCTTCTCGCTGACATGCGGACGAGGCAGCATATGAAGCCTCAAGAAAGCACTGCCGTCTCGCAAAACGACACACGCAGACTGCAGTAACTAACTGGTCTATCAAGGGACTGACTGCATGGACATGGGTGGATGGGTAAGCCGTCGTCATTATCAGCCGCGCTACGCTTCGTAGGGCAGGTCGTTGACTATCGGATTCCGGTTGGTTGCAGTCCACGTAAGCAAGCTTTTCTATTCATTCTTTTTTTTTCTTCTTACTGGGGCTCGGCATCCATCTGCCTGTCGGTGGTGGATGACGGGGAAAGTATTGCCTGTTTAGGAAATCAATACCTACAGAGCGATGGCAAGGAACAGGCCGACAAACCCGTGTAAGCGGTCATGATGCCAGTGTTGACATAGAACCCCGAGTTGAAAAATGATGCAAAATGACAGGGAGAGACTCAAGTAGGCAAGAAGAGACAGACTCCGTCCCTTTCTTTCTCGCACTTCTCTTCCCTCTCGGAAGCAATCATCCGCAAATGCGTCGTCGCCACGGCCCGATGGCTGACGACGCCAGCATACGCGTCAGCGTCGACAACCCAGCCCGCCTGCGCAAGCGATAACGTCGGGGACATTACAAGGGAGCATCAGTTAGAGGGTATGATTGCATCGGTGACTTTTCTCCTTCGCCGCCGGGCGTGTTCCCGATAGAAAGCCCCCGGCACGTGTTTTACCAAAACAAAGAAAAAAGCTTCAGGATCCCTAACGATGAGTCAGATTGCCAGTTGCATGCCAGCGAAACCCAAACCCTCAAACAAGCCCCGGTTCCGTAGCCGTTGTAAAGATTTCGAAGGATGCCCAACAAGTTTGAACAGCTTCATCTCACCGGGGTGTCGAGGGCCTCAACGGAGGCGGCCCCGCACCGGGAGCTTCCCCCCCCCCTTCTCCACCCCCGGGCAACTGGGTCTGTGGCGCCCGATTAGCTACATGGCGCCGCCGGCAGAAACCGGCCTCGCATCCCAGACAACCCCCCATCTGTCCATCCCAGACTCAAGTGATTGTTGACAGCACTCATACACCCATTCAAGACAGACAAACTCTGGAAGAAAGTGCATCGTCTGGGATGAATAATTAGTAGACCGCCACGGGAGAGTTGTAAAACGTGTGACAAAAAGGTCAACCGCACGCCGGCTCCCCCCGCAACCTCGTGGCAAACGGCAAACTCGCAACCCCATCTTATCTACTAGTTGTCTATCCGTAGTCCTATGCGTCAATGCGCCATAGTTATCTTGAAGGTAGTCCAAATAAGACCAGCCTGTGTAATTAGACGTTACCTACCTTGGGTAGGGTATGACAACACGGCCTGTGTGCTGGCGAACACGCATTGTACACTGCATGAGCAAAGGCTTATCCGAAGACTGGAAAATTTCACCGTCACGAGGCCGCGCGTAGCGGTTGCACAAGAGTTCACTTACACTGTGTCTCGAGCTGATTTATACAACCATGTACCGCTAAGGATCGTGTTTTCGACGGGAACCCTGGCTTATGCTGTCCGTTGACACAGGCAAATCCACGGGTTTCCCCTCGTTTATCCATGTCCAACGATACCAGGGAGCCATTACCTGCAATACCTCAGGCTTCTCAACCACTGAATTGTGACACTCAAGCGTAGTCATTGGTCAGGAAGCCGGAACAGCTTGTTTCCTCCCCGGGACCAAAGCTCACAAACATGCACTTCGCCAAGTTGAACCACCAAGTACCGACAAGTACCGCCAACTTCCAAGTTGAACCAGGCTAGCTAGATTAGGCTCAGGCCTCACCCAGAAAGCTCGCTGCTTAGGCTGCAGCTAGTCTAATCCCCCCCCTGTTGGCACCGTCTACTCTGTACAAGCATTACAGAGAGCCATCAATGGGATCCAGAATCACTGGCCCGACACGCCGAGCACTTAGGATCGTTACAACCATAGAGCGAATCAACTCCATCGGGAACCCATCACGAGATTGATGTGCAATACGCGCAAGTCCCTTCCCGGAAGCGAGTCATTTTTGCGCCGCTTGACATGTTCGAGGAGCACCTCCTACCTCTAGTACAATTAGCAACCCCGCAATTTGCCAGACGACTACTATCAATGGAGCGTGTTTCTTAGTCGGCTGGCCGGGTGACCAGACAAAGAGCGAGTCTGAGTCTGCAGGCTAGGGTTTTCATTTGAAGCTTGATCATCGGCGCGAGCACTCGTACGCAACCATTACAGAGCCTACTTCTTTGTATGGATCGACGAGGTGGTTGGGCAATGTGGCCTGACAGCCTGAGTAATTACGCGGGACAAATTGTCATCTCGGGGCCAACTGTGTCTTGTAGTTGAACCAGACACAACATAGTAGGTCTGTGCATCAACACCAATCGACTACCTAGTACATCGTATATTCGACTAGTGTAAACCCATGAGATGCGACAAAAACCTGCGCCTAGAAGCACGGCCATTGGAGGCTGGAGGGAGAGTCGGGTGGCTGATCCTTCGCTTCCAATTGGCAGGTGACAAGCCGCTTTGGGTCGGATTGGCTTGATCGCTCTACCGGTACTTCCCTGCCAGTCCCTGCCGAACTGCGCGGCGCCGCTTGGCGCGTTCGCGCGTTGCGGCGGTTTGGTGGCGGGCTTCCCCGGATCTGCGGTGTCTCAAGATCGGGCCAGGCATCATGACAAAGAAGCTTGACCCCGCAAGCAGAGAAGGCGAATACCTAGTTGTGCATCGGGTTGTCAACGGCCGGGATGCTCAAGAGGCGACTTCGGAATATCGTAGGTAGCCGCATCCAAGCGAGGTGGATAGGTATCGAGTCTGGAGGCCGGCCGCCGAGTCGAGACGCGTGACAGGTGCTGGTCGGCAATTCCGTTGGCAACCAGATCAGTGACAGAAGTGGCATGGCGGCGACGACGACTTCCGAGGCTCGTTCGTTGGCGGCGTGGCCGGACAGGGGTCGGGCTCGGACCTGGCCAGGCTTCACCTGACTGCAACCCTAGAATCCGGTGGTTCGGCTCGATACAATGGTCGCCACCTATCGACCTTTAGCTTTGGCACCCGTGTCGATGGCATTTGGAATGGGTGAAGAAGAAAACAACGGCGCACGACGCCAGAAGCGCCAACCAGTACCAAAACACGAGGCGACGTCGCCACACATTGCCTACGACTCACGTGTCCCTCGGGCTTAGGACGCCCTGCCCAGTGCCTGGTCGCCGGGCTTGAAGCCTATGCACTTCGTGTTGTGTTGCGGTTGCGTGCGAAAAAAGAACAGTGGGCAAACTTGGAATACGGGGCTCGGACGAGACACCGCCACGTGATGAAAACCGTGTGATGTTCCACAGTTTACAATGAGAAGTTCGGAACTGGATTTTCATTCCTCTTTTGCTTTCTTTTCCTTCTTCCCTGGAGTGGTCAACAGGGACGACAGGGGTGTTTCGCTGTTTGATGATGGCCTCCCCGCAGTGGGGAGCGAAGTCTGGAAGACGCCCAAAAGACAATCCTTCCGGGTGGAGACTGACTGCGCGCCCGTGTTGTCCGGAAACCCCGTGGAGTGAGTGGGTGACTGGTCGTGCGGTGACGGGCTGTCGGGTTACCCGTTGAACGGTCTCCGAGCCTGTTCGCACACCAACTTTGCGCGAGACTGTAAACGAGATGATGCGTCAGAGACCAGGCGACCGGCGAAAACGCGGTCGTTTTACCACTTGCCCATGGGGAAGAACAAAGAGGAGACCTGGAGAGGAACGTGAGGGCGATGGGCAAAGGCCGGGGAAATCGACACCAACGCCAAACTCGGCCGAACTCCGAAACGAACAAACGACGATGCAGAAGGCAACAAGCAAGGCCAGGGCCGCAGTCGTGGTTTCGGGCATGGTGGAATGGGGCCGTTATCAAAGACGGGCCGATACCACAGCCGTGACAGGTAAGAGTAAGCACCTGGTGCGGAGGCCCGACCAGGATGTCTCGGAAAGCACCCACAGGCGACAGGCACGGGGAAGACTCGGCTGGGGGGCCTGTCAAGTGTTCGGTGGGTGGCTGCCAGACTGGTGGGGAATTATTGTTTAGATCCGTTAACAGCCGCGCGTTCTGAGTCAGGCGCCCGAGGTGGTACGAGGCGACATGTGTTGTTAACGGATGGGACGGAGACGACATCAAAAGTGAGCGCAGCACTCCGAGAGTCCCCGGAATCGGACGAGTAAGCGCGGATCTGGGTTACGGTTCGTCATGATTGGATACCCGCATCAACAGACTGTTGAAGAGCCCCCAGATTCTTCCCCATGGTGGTGGCGGTCGGTGGTGGCGTGGAGAGACGGCGGTTGGGGGCGCATTTGAGTCAGCACCACTCCGGACAGGAACTCGGCCAATTCGCACACATGAGCGACGCGTCTACATATTAGTACGTAGTAGGTATCCGTAGTTCCTTGGTGTACACTAGTAGAGAGAACCACCTGGAGGCAGTTAGCGCATGGAGTACCACCGAGCATTGTCCCATTAGGGTGCCGGAGCCGGGGAATTGGAGGAGAGATGATGGGGTATTTCGGGGGAAAGCTGGGCAGGTCGGAAGGCGGGGAGGGCAGAAAGTGCGGGATGATGCAAAGATGGGATGGGATGGAACGGGGGTGCATCCGGCGCATGCCGTTCGGGTAATAATTAGGCTCAGCGAAGTGGCAGATCTAGCAGTTCCCGGCGAGTTCGAATGGCCCGGACAGCTTCATGTCTGGTCGCCCAAGCGAGTCGTTTGTGCGTAGTAGGCGTCGAGGGCTGAAGATGGTTAGGTAGGTAGTCGAGAGCCAAGAGAAGACAAGCCAGTGTCGAGAAAGGGGCTGCAGCATGCGGGCGGGAGACCACCGCTTGCTTCGTCTCGGCGGCCGGCTCATGTGGGTGGCGGGGGGAGGGCGTCAACCGTCAAGTCCCCCCGGGACAAGGATCGAGGTCGGGGTATGGAGCCATACCGACCGACCGGCGACAACTACGGCGGGAGTCGGCGGCTGAGAGGCTTGTGATCAATGAGGGCAAATGATTAGGTGTGTATCGTATCGATTATCTACAGAACACTGGTCGGATGATGGGTGGAGAGAGGATTGGCGAGAGAGTGTGTGGCCAAGGAGACGAAGGAAAAAACTTACGTGCGTTGCGGTGCACTTATCCGTAGCTCTCTCCGTCCCAGTAAGGTAAGATAATAGAAAGTACCATCTTCGTGATGTCTCTGACCAGCCACATCCGCAGCCGCAGTCTGAGGTCCAGCATGCCACCTGGCTATCATCGATAAATCGTAGCGTCACGAGATTTGTCGCAGACGCGCCCGGTGTCGGACTCAGGCCCGAACCCCCTGCCCCCAAAGAATAAGATAAAAAACAACCCGCAGACGTGGAAGGCTGCGAGCAACTCATGGCAAGACATTGCCAATCTCTGACCAAGAATGCTTGCCGGAGTGCGAAGTGCAAGTGACTGACAGCCTACAGGAATCTACGTAACAGGATAGGTAGGTAGGTAGAGAAGGGAGGGGCAATTGGTGAGGGGTGGGGGGGGGGGGCGTGTTTTATGCTCTTGGGGGGTGCGGGCGAATTGGGGAAAGCCACCATGGCTTAATAGTACTCTGTGAGCTGAGCCAGTAAGGGATGCATCACTGGCCAATGATAGCCACGAAAGTGTGGCCGGGGAAGTCACGTACCTGGTCTGTGGAGCACGGGGCTTCCCCCTCGGCGTTACTATGGCGCTTTCCCCAAGTTGAGCTCCATGAATCCACGACTTTTCTTCTCCTTCACTTTCCCTTCCTCCAAGCCTCAGGAAAGGGGGAAAGCAGACTCCGTACACGCTTGCTCCATGCCCTGTATCCGTACTTTTGACTACCTATATCCACAGGAGATCCTATTCCAAGGATTCATGTCGGGTAAAGAATACCCCTCGGGGAAGGAGCCCCCACTGTCGGGCCCCCAATGAAGCGGAAGGATCGGGGTGATTCGGAAGATAATGGCTGAAAATTCTGAAAATTCGCGGTTGAAAATTCTGACATTGGACCTGCAAAGCGATCGTGACCGACAGACTCACACCCACACACAGAACAACGCAACAGGCGACGATAGATGCTGCATGAAGAAGAAGAAAAAAGAATGTGGTGTGACTGTTGAACCGGGCGCTTGACCTGAAACGGGCGTATTTCATCACCATCTTCCTCTTGCTCTGGTTGCTCTGCACATCCTTCACACTGCCCTACTTGGCCAGCCCATGTTTATGGCCAGCCCCTTCGACTCCATGCGGCGTAGAGATCATTCATCATTGACAGTTTGTCGCAAGACACTGGACTCTGGAGAGTCCGGAAAGGGACGCGCCTTAGCTTGCAGCGTTTTCTGCATGAGCTCGGAGCCAAGCTCGGCACGTCCAGTCTTGGCGGACAGCTGGTCCCCTCCCCCGCCGCACTCTTGCTGTGTTGTGCGTCGGCGATGGTGTGGTGAGATAGAGATACTTAGATGGGCGACGCGCCAAGATGGACGCGGTTGAGTCCAAAGTGACAGTGTCAGTGGCCGGATTGCGGCGGCGGCACGCGCTTCGCTCAATTGCAGCGCCTGTCGCCAATGCGATGCCGTGAAAGTCTTTTCAAGAGCATCAAATGACCTCAAGTACGACCGGCCCGATACTGGGGGCCTTTCAGGTTTGTAGGAGTTCCAAAGAAAATGCCAATAGACAATCTTTACTGGGACATCGTTTTGGGCAACCAGGGCATTGCCGCACGCGAAGATGATTTTTCTACACACAGAGTAGGTAGGTAGGCATGCCTCGAAAACGGCCGGCGTCTTGAACCGAACAGTCAGAGACAGAGACACAGCCCACACACAACCCTAACCTGTTCGGTTCATCCGTTTGGACAGTCACCGGCCGTCTTCGTCGAAGCCGACTCCCGAGCCGAGAGTCGAGACTGGACCCAGACTGGCAGTCCGGCTGTGCAACACGAGAAATTGTGCTGACGAGTATCCGTATCCGTACTCTGTATCCGTACGGATGGAGCGAGGAAGAATCGGACTCGACGACACGACGCGGCACCATCAGTCAGTGTTCAAGTCTCGTGCCCTTCGGAGCCCGACCGGGAGCGGTCAAGGGTCTGGATCGAGCCTAGTGCCGATTCATCAGCCAGAACATAAGAGACCAAAGACAAGGACCGGCCCCGCAAAACGCCACGCGACGGCGAGACAACGGCGAATCTTCCCCAGCTTTTTTTTCCCTCCGTCTCTTTTTCCTCTTCGTTGGGGGAACTCGTGACCCACGCACGGTGGCTGCACTCTCCCACTTACCTAGGTAGGTATAGGCAAGAGGGGGTGGGTGGAAAGGATGCTCCCCGCGGCAAAGACACTACTGGACTGGAGTCCCCAGTTTGTACAGGTAGTTCCCCAGTGAGGAGAGGGGGGGCCGGCCGCTAGAAACCACGTCCATCTGGTTTTCGGCTATGGTCTTCCAAATGTTTTAGCGCTCGTAGTGACAGACACTGCCAACCGCACGCCATTGACGAGTCAATCGGCCGCTAAACTCGTCGTTTTGTTAGCGACTTCCTTTCTTTCTTTCTTTCTCTCTCTCCCTCCTGCTGTTTTGTTGTGCTCCTTTCCCTTTCGCCCCCGTCGCGGTCTACACTAGGTCAGGCCGCCTTCAGTCCAGATCAGCCTGGATTACACTGCTGATCTGCTCTGACCCACACGGGTCATTGGGTGGATTAACGCACACACATCCTCGAGGTGACAAATATGCGTTTCTCTGGTTCTGTCATTTTCTGGTTTGCATCCGATGATCCGATGGGCATCGTGTTGCTTCAGCTCTGTTGTGGCAGCAAAAGTCCATCTCCCGTTCCAAGGTCCTTCCTTCCCGCCCGCTTGGTTGACTTGACAGTCGGTTCATGTCGAATGTTGCAACCAAAAGTCAACGTGCTCATCGCTCCCCCTTCCGTCAAAGGCTCTTCTTCTTGTTCTCGTGGAAAAGGAGGCAACGGGCTACTGAGTTTGGCTCATCGTCTCTCAAGGTTGCCAAAAGGACGGTACCTACTGTAGTACCGAAATGTCTCCTTCCATTGAACCCATGGTTGAAAACAAACCCGTCCGCGTACCGAGTCTACT
>PJEX01000127.1:21938-54359 GCA_005350895.1 Colletotrichum tanaceti
CCCCCCCCCCCCCCCTCGGCCTCCACGCCTGCCCAAGAGTTATCGGCCCTATTAAGCATGAGCTAGCAGGAGCTCCAATATGGGGACGGCTAACCAACGGGGGTAACCCAATGGAAGTTCGTCCTCAAGGGAATTGTGACTCGGGAAGGGGAGATGAGGCACCATACGATCCACAGAGTACACACACACACCACATGCTGCTCCTTTAGCACGGATCACTCCACAGACACTGACGGACGGCGGCAGAGCAGACTCGAGGGCATTCGCCTGGCGTCCCATTCATTCCTACCTACCCTGAGTAGGTAGGTACCTAGTGTAGACTTCGGAGACCCCCCGGCTCCTCCCAACTGTACCTGCCTACCGTGTCTTTTGCCGGTACCACCATGACATCCCCCCCCACCAGCGGACGAACTGACACGGACGCATATTGACTGGACCACTCCTCTGTCACCTCAATACCTATCTACCTACCTACCTATGGATGCGGATAGGTACCTTGTCTGCTTCATACCTACCTTGTCCGGTTCCAGTTCCAGTTCCAGTTCCAGTAACACCCAGACTGATAAAAGGTCCTCGTCGCGCTCTCATCCCCTCGTCAGATTCCCCATCCCTCTCCCCCGAGCTTTCCTCGCCAATCTCATTCCTCGACAAACTTTCTTCCCTCGTCCATTCCAAACACCTGTCCTCCTCGAACAATACTCATCGAGCACCCCGAGGCGGCAGCAACTGCTCCCCCCAAACAGCCCTCCACAATGGAGAAAGAGACTGGCGTGACGCGCGACCCTGTCCAGGGTCTCGCCGTCACCGACGATGTTAACGCCATCGAAGCACCCGTCACCTGGAAGGCCTACCTGATCTGCGCCTTTGCTTCGTTCGGAGGTATCTTCTTCGGTTATGACTCCGGTTACATCAACGGTGTCCTGGGTTCCAAGATCTTCATCGAGGCCGTTGAGGGCCGCGGTGCCACGTCCATCGGCGAATCCGACACTTCCCTCATCGTCTCTATCCTGTCTGGCGGTACCTTCTTCGGTGCCCTCATCGCTGGTGATTTGGCCGACATGATGGGCCGCAAGTGGACTGTCATTCTTGGCTGCCTCATCTACATGATCGGTGTCATAATCCAGATGATTACCAACGTCAACACCGCTCTCGGCCCCATCGTCGCCGGCCGTCTCATTGCTGGTATTGGTGTGGGTTTCGAGTCTGCCGTCGTCATTCTGTACATGTCTGAGATTGTGAGTAACCGCCTCGCTCGAATCTACGATCCCCGCAAGAATCAATACACTAACACATGTATCACAGTCGCCCAAGAAGGTTCGTGGTGCTCTCGTCTCCGGCTACCAGTTCTGCATCACCATCGGTCTGCTCTTGGCTGCCTGCGTCGTCTACGCAACCAAGGACCGCAACGACACTGGCTCCTACCGTATCCCCATCGCCATCCAGTTCCCCTGGGCTCTCATCCTCGGCGGCGGTCTGATGCTCTTCCCCGACTCCCCCAGATACTTTGTCAAGAAGGGCAGACTCGCCGACGCGTCCCGCTCCCTCGCCCGCCTTCGTGGTCAGCCCGAGAACTCGGAGTACATCCAAGTCGAGCTCGCCGAGATCGTCGCCAACGAGGAGTACGAGCGCCAGCTCGTCCCCAACACCACCTGGTTCGGCACTTGGGCCAACTGCTTCAAGGGTTCTGTTTTCAAGGCCAACTCCAACCTGCGCAAGACTATTCTCGGTACTTCTCTCCAGATGATGCAGCAGTGGACCGGTGTCAACTTCATCTTTTACTACTCGACCCCTTTCCTCCAGTCCACCGGTGCCATTGACAACACCTTCCTGATCTCCCTCGTCTTCACTCTTGTCAACGTCTGCTCGACCCCTCTGTCCTTCTGGACCGTCGAGAGGTTCGGGCGCCGCACTATTCTCCTCTGGGGCGCAACTGGCATGTTGATCTGCCAGTTCCTTGTTGCCATCATCGGTGTCACTGTCGGCTTCAACCACACTCACCCCGATCCCGCCGATGCCACCAAGAGCATCGCCGACAACATCCCCGCCGTCAACGCTCAGATCGCCTTCATCGCCATCTTCATCTTCTGGTTCGCCTCCACCTGGGGTCCCGGTGCCTGGGTCCTCATTGGCGAGATTTTCCCTCTGCCCATGCGCTCCCGTGGTGTCGCCCTTTCCACCGCCTCCAACTGGCTCTGGAACACCATTATTGCCGTCATCACCCCTTACATGGTTGGTGAGAAGCGCGGTAACTTGAAGTCCTCCGTCTTCTTCGTCTGGGGCGCTCTCTGCACCTGTGCACTGGTCTACACCTACTTCCTGGTTCCCGAGACCAAGGGCCTGTCCCTGGAGCAGGTCGACAAGATGATGGAGGAGACAACCCCCCGTACCTCGGCCAAGTGGGTACCCCACGAGACCTTTGCCTCTCAGGTCGCCCGTAACGGCGTCTTGGACAAGGTCACCGTCGACAACGTCGAGCGTCGCGGCTCCAACGTCTAAGCCGACGTCTCGTTGTTTTTTCGCTCGTTTCTATAATATATTACCCGTCATACCGGGTACAGCTGCCTGGAGGCACCTCTGAAGTTGAGTCCATTTTTAAGGGCATCACTTGAATTGTAATGCGAAATGCTGATGTGGAATGTGGCACGGCGTGTGGGGGATTTACAAAGTGGCCACAATTGGTGGCCAGTTCGATACCTATCATCTACCTTACTCTTACTGATACCGTTAATACACAAACAAATGTTGAAAAGTAATCCAATCTTCCCCACCTCCAAAAAAAAGTTTGCATGACACAGGCTCGGCTTATCTCCGTAACCAGTGAACAAGTTTCTGAAGGGTGTCTGCCGTGATCACGGAACAAGGCCCTAAGTCGGGAGAATGCGGACCGAGGTCGACCAGGGCCCTGATCGGCAACCCCGTTAGAGGTCCGTTATCTATTGTACTTGGGTTAACAGGCTACTTCTTGATTAGCTAATATAAGTGAAACTGAAGCTTAATTGACGTCTGAGCGCGTGATGTATTGCTACCATCCCTGCGAGGGATAACTGCCCTCACTGCCTGCCTGCGTTAACCTTTTTCTTCCCCTCACCTGCCTGCTGCTGCTCTAGCTCCTAATATCGTCGTTATTGTTGTTTTGTTGTTGTTGTTATCCTTATAGCTGACTGGCAGAGAGAGGAGGGTATCTTGATTGACGAGGGCGGTAATATTACTGTTAACCCTATTAGCTAACGTACGATGCAATCGATAAGGGTGTAACGAAAGCAAAAACGAGGGCTATAACAGCAGTCTCGCAATAGTATTGAAGTTAAAGCAGCAGGCAGTATTAATATGCTATCTTCTAATCGCAAGCCTTAGCAATCTATCACTAGTGTTAGCGTAGCATAAAAAAAGCCTTGTACAGTATGGAACCTAGACTTGACTAACTGCTTCATAGAGGAGCTTGCCATCCTCTACTGCAACAGCGACTTAAATACTACTAAGGCTGCAGTTCAAAAGCCTGCCCTATCCTCCCTTGCGACAATAATAAATGACGAGGGCTAGTTTAATAACTAGGTATCTAGGGATATGTTAGTTAATAAGTATAACGCAGAGAAAAAGAGGTATAATACCTAGGCCTCTATTGCCTATAAGTTAGGCAATACGTACGATGAAGAGAGCAGCAAAGTCTCCTGCAGTGATAAGGCAAAAAAGGACTTTCTTAGTAATTATCTACAGTAAGAATAGGTATTTAATTAAGGGTTAGGGCTGCTAGCTCTATACTAAGAGATATAGAGTATAACTATTAGTAAAGGAAATAGTATACAGTCTGCAGTAGAGTTAGCTAAATCCTAGTAATGTGAAAGAGAGTCCTTAGCTAAGGGAAGCAGCAGTCTTGAAGAGGACTAACCTAATTAGGATAATGCTGAAGAGGATAATGAAGATATTGATAATAACAATATATCCAATATTGAGCCTGAGAATTAAGAGAATTAGTCTTGTATCTTATTACTACAGTTAACAAGAACATACCTGAGTTTATTGTCTCCTTCCTAGCAACGGCAGTCATCCTTAGCATTAGGGATACGCCTATTTTCCTTAGTTATAAGTAGGTTGCAGAGGAAAGCACTTACTGCTATAGAGGCTAATACATATGTTAGCTAGTCTATCTAAGAGCTTAGCACTAAGTATTCTAACAGTTAAAAGGAGGTTATAGAGATAAAGTTAAGGGGGAAGAAGGAGAGGCAGCAGCTGAAGGAGGCCCCTTCATGTGATGAGATCAAGGTAACCTAGGCTATAGCTGACTTAGTGAGATTTAAGGAGGAGCTTAACCTGTAGGTATACCTAGCTATCTTGAATAAGTTAGTGACAAAGGAGAAAAGGTTAGTGGTATTGTAAGCAAGGTATTAGAACTTACTGCTAAGTGATAAGTTAAAAAAGGCATACTGTAATAAGGTATACCTACAAGAAAGGAAGGTGTATTTACAAGAGAATAGGGTGAATAGTTAGGTAGGGTAGTAAATGTTTTTTTTAGTGTAGGCGCCTATTAATTTTCATCCTCTACTCTATCTATTACTCCTTTTTTCCTCCTACTCCTTCTACATAGCCTTTTTCGTCTGCTCTTGAATATCCTCTATACTTTAACTATAACACTGCTTATTAGCCCTTTAAGCTGCTACCTCTACAGGAGGTATATCCTTATTAACCTCCTTAATTTCTTTTGTCTCTATATGATAAATAAGGAAGTTGTGTAGGGCTGTTACTACGTAAATGATTTTTACTTATAAGTTAAAGCTATACTCTAGCGCAGCCTAGCAAATAATCCTCTATTTCTGCTTAAGGCAACTAAAAGCCTGCTCTACAATAACTTAAAGGCGACTATAGTGGAGATTATACAGCTCTTCAGCTGTCTCTAGTAGTCTTTCTCCTTCCCTCTAGTCCTGCAGATAATAATGTGTTTTGTTATAGGGAGTAATAAGGCTGCTTTATCCACTAAACGCTGCGTCGCCTAACAGATATTAACCTTCTAGGACTTTAAACCCTCAGTTATACGCGAAGTTAACTAGGCTGGCATTATGGATTGATCTTTTACTACTAGCAAGAACGTATATAAATCCTCTGTCAAACTATACTGCAGCAAAGACATTCTGAGATACAGCCCCTTTCTAACTTCGCTAGCTTGCCTGTTGTCTCTAAGGGATATAGGTATTAATAAGCGTACTATTAACAGCTCTAATACATCTAGTAAAGAATTTCCTAAGCTTAAGATCACCTTCGATCTCTGCTGAAAGTTTGTTTTCTCTAAAGGGTATTACATATACCTTATAGAGTTAAATAAGGTACAGGAGAACCTTATTCTATATTGTTAATACTGTTAACTGACTGATCCAGAAGAAGTGACTAGCTGTCTGTTAAGTGCTGCTGCTAGCTAATAAAAATAGACTAACAAGCACTTTCTGTTCAGCAAGGAGATAGTTTGACAAACAGAGAGGTGTGTTTTTTATAAGCTATCTTATCAGCACTTAAAACTGCTAATAGCCTATACGAAAGAGGTTGAAGAATCGATAAGTTAACCTATGTAAGAGATCTCAGCAGTATTGTCTTGCTGCATCAGGACCACCCTCATTAACAATATGTTTTTCTAATTGCAGTTGCCTGTAGTTATAAATAGGGAAGCTAGTAACTGTTGCTGCAGCAGCAATAGCAGCTGTTGTCAATAGATACTCAGAATTCATAGTGAACGTTACACTCCGTTATCGTTAACCCTACTTTACAGAAGGGTTAAGGATTTATATAGGAGAAGGAGGGGAAAAGGAGGGGAAACCCATAACAGAGGCAGCAGAAAGTCCTTTTCTAACGGGGTATGTGACGATATTAGACTTTATGCTAGGGAGAACTCTGCTCATGTAAATTAATACTGAAAAGGGTATAGCGCAACATAAAATCAGTTTCCAACACATTCCGACCCATAACGTAACGTAACGTCCTCCTTACCGGAGTCATAACGGGGTTGCCGATCAGGGCCCAGGTCCCGTATTAGAAGACATCCGTCCCGGCTCCACACCAGCCGGCAGATCGCTCGGTCTTGGCCCGATCAGGCAACAAAGAAAGGCGAGCGGGTCGGGTCGGCCTGGATCTCTTGGCTGCAGCGAGACTTTCGATCTTACCAATTTTGGTGCCATTCAAGTTGCAAGGTAACCCGAGTGACTCGAGCGCGCTTTTTCAATTGACTACCTAGCTCATGATGTTTGTATTCGGCTGGCCGGTTCTTGCTCCAAGAAAGCTCCATTGTCTTAAGTCAGTGTCCATCACAACCATGTCCACGGTCGCAACGGCTTCTAGATGGAGAATTCTACAACATTGATGAAAACGACAATGTTGGCGGCTCTATACGAATACTGCTAGAGAAATTGCATCTCTGGTACGCCTCTGCTTCGGATAGACCCAGGAGTTATTTCCAAGGATTCTGGAACACCAGGCCCGGCATCGCCGAGATGGTCAGACGCCGTGCCCCTTCTTGTTCTAGTACAAAACGTGTAGTAGTCATCTCGATATTCATACTATGATGTTTTCATTCCATGCTTCGTGGCGGACGGCCAAAACCCTAACATGACTGTCATCCGCCGCCGGACTAAGCATTTCGACATTGACGAGGAAACCTTGATGCTGCATGCATGATGCACACAATGCGCCACCGTATGCGCTTGTTGATAGTCAATGGCCTTCTAGACGTTTTCCTTCTTAGGCCTCTGTCGTAGATGCTTACCCTTCATCGGTATGTGAATATGATAGAGCTGGTCTCTCTTGATTTCTTCGGAATCTTTTTCATGGTTTAGTCAAAATGGGCTTGCCGACTCCAGTCGTTCGTATGGTGTTCTCGGCTGAGGGACTTTCCTGCCCCTCCTTCCATCCGGGGCTTATGTCGTATTCGTAGCAGGGACCAGCCACGACGCAGCTCAAACTCGTCCCGTGCATACATCTCGCATCCGTAGCGGGCGCCACGGGCTCCCGGCTGGACGACCTGATGCTTAATACATGCTTCTTCCGGGGCCCGCCGAACGCCCCGGCCCTCGACATCATGGCTGGCCACTGCCACATCGCCCGCATCCGTCACGGCCGAGAGCCTACATTTCCACATCGTCTATGAACCACATTCAAAGCTTGCGGCTATTCCGTACAGAGACATCTTCGGAGTTCACGCGGCGGCTTGTTGCGTGGAAGCGCTAGTTGGAGAATTTACTCACGTGCGGTCCTTGAGGAAGAAGATGGAATTATGTTTGGGAGACTGGTAGAATACCCGAGAGTCCCTTTGTTTCTTCCGAGGCCTGCCGGGTGGTATCAATTTCCCTGTTGGAATTTACGCCGTAATGTTAGATGGGAAGATAAATTGTGAAGTTACAGACCGCATGCATGGCTTTCCGACCCAGTTGACCTGCTGCTGTCAATGTTACTGACATCCTTGAAAGACCTGCAGCTGAGCTGTGTCTTGTGCCACAAGCTTGATCCGATTTGCGGCGAGGGCTGGGACGACTGTTCGCCTATTACACCGCGACGAAAAGAGTTTCGATTTTTGCACTGGTGAGCGAACGGCACTCCAGTATTGTATTTTCTAGCACAGGTGTCTCGCAATCAAACACAGAGATTGAGACTGAAAAAACGATGACAATTTGAAAGGATCGAGAACCAGGAGACCTGCAAAAGATGCGGGTTTTCCCTAGTTTCTTTTATCATTTTGACTTGAATTCTTAGACGGAAATATCGCGGGAGATGAAGCTACTGTACGGCCTTTGTAGATCCGATATTACAGTAACCTCAGTCGTGTCCAACAATGTTCTTCGGGACGTACGGCTCCTCGAGGTACTTTATTTCATCCTCCGACAGAGTCTTCCCGCGCAACTCCCCGGCGTCATCAACCCTCTTGATCGAGTTGAACCCCGTGATCGGAACCCCGCCCTTGGACCGGATCCAGGCGAGCGCGACGTGGCTCATTTTCCAGCCCTTCTTCTGGGCCAACTCCTCGACCCTGCGGATGATGCTCTCGTCGACCTCGCTGAGGGCGGGGTTCGCCAGATTCGTCACCTGGGAGCGAACGCTGGTCTTGTCGGCCTGCAGCGGCCTCGCCAGCGCGCCGCCAAAGAGCGGGGACCAGTGGATGAGCCCGACGCCCGTGTCCCTGCAGAAGCGGTTCATCTCGCGCTCCTCCTCGCGGTAGACCAGGTTGTAGAAGTTCTGCATGCTGACGAACTTTGTCCAGCCGTTCTTCTCGGCGGCGAACTGCATCTGCGCGAACTGGGTGGCCCACATGGAGCTGGCGCCGAGGTAGTGGACCTTGCCGGCCTGGACGAGGTCGTGGAGGGCCTTCATGGTCTCCTCGACGGGGGTGGTCGGGTCGAATCGGTGGATCTGGAAGAGGTCGATGTAGGTCGTCCCCAGACGGGCCAGGGCGTCGTCGACGGCCTTGAAGATGGTCTTGCGGGAGAGACCGCCCTAGTTGACGTAGTCCTTGCTCCGCGCCATCTGCTGGCCGTGCATGGGGGCGAAAATGCCCGTTTCCTCGGCGACGTGGATGGCGCACTTGGTCATGAGGACCAGCTTCTCGCGGGGGATGTTGAACTTTTTGATGGCCTTGCCGATGACCGCCTCGCTGAGGCCGTTGGAGCACATGTTGGCGGTGTCCCATGTGTTGATGCCGCGGTCGTAGGCAGCCTTGAGAATCTCGCAAGACTCCTCTTCGTCGAGCACCCAGTCCATCCATTCGCTCGATCCAAGGGACATGCCTCCCAGGATCGGAACAGAAACCTGGAGACCAGAGGCCCCGAGGTTGACGTACTCGACTTTGGTGGCGTCAAGGCTCTTCTGAAGAGAGGCGGGAACTGGTGGTGCAGACATTTTGGGGGGGAGGGTTCGGACAGAGACAATGAATATAAGGTGGGTGGACTTTGATGGTTTACTTGTAATTGTAATGTCTGCTAGTTGTTGGTATTGGAACTTGAGATTAGACATCGCAATAGAATCAGGACCTGCGCTGGTATTTATCGTAGCAATTTGTTGGTCTTCTCACCAAGCTCCCATGGTGCGTAAGTCCGGACGGTAAGCCCGATTCCGCTTAGGCCCGAATCTTCAATTGGTGATGCTAATGCTAGTGCTGAATCCTGAATCCTGATGTCAGTAGTGCATACGGATACAACTGACGGAAACACCTTTTCCGTGCCGCCAACCGTTTTTTGGCTGTACTCTTGCCGAAAAGGTTTGCTTCTCTCAGCCAGAGTTATTATGCAATGTAGATTTCTAGATCAGTAGCTAAGACGGACCGGAAAAAGGATAACCTTTGCGTATTGCCTGCCTTTTGCCCTACATTCTGGCACCGCAGAAACCCGTTGCCAGTCGCCAGGATTCTAATGGTCAGAGATACTGTTGGTATCACAGGTACTGCAGTAACGAACGGTTCACTTGTGGTGAATGGTATTCGTGTTGATCTGGGCTGCAGAAGGAAGGTTCTAACTTGAGGGCAGCGAAGGACGGAAACCGTGATATGGAAGACCGATGGACCCACCTCCGGCCCGGAGGTGCATCCGGGTGCTCTGATTGGCCCATCCAGATTTCCGTCCCCATTTCCCCCATGGACGATCCGATCGATATTCCAAAAGGTACACTACGGCCTATCGCGGCAGTACGTACATCAACTAATACTGGGTTGGTGGCAGAGTCAGTGGCAGAGTCAGCGGCTTTGTACCCCTGGCATTGGCAATTGGCAATTGGCGATTGGCGATTGGCGATTGGCAACGGGACGATCAGGGCGTTGGCTCCCAAAAACAAAAACTAAAAACCCCGTGGCCCTGCGGATTTTCTCAATGTTGAAAACGAGGAGATAAGTGTAAATCCCGAGGTTTTCCAATCTTGATATCGTCATGCTCGCCCCTGTCCCTGGACAAGAGTGGAGTGTTGTCAGCTGCAGAAGGACCAACTACCGGAACGTCGAACGCTAAGACACCAGACATTGTGCCGATAAGGCACCGCACAGAAACAGCATTGCAGTGACGGATAGTTGACGGACTATTCACTATTCCCTCAGTCCGCTCCTCCATTTTGAATTCCTGATTGCTCTCAGAGCAACGTGGGGCTTAGGGGGTTAGGAAGGATCTTGGTAGCTAAATCCGTCAAACTCCGGGCGCGCTACCACCCATCCCACTCGGTGTGGGGTAATTACGTCTGGCATTTGAAGAGACGTAAACAGATAGATGCCTACCACGGACCCCCCCCCCCCCCCCCCCCCCCGGGGTGGCTTGGTTAGTCAACTGTGAGTGAGACTGTTGCAGAGATTGCTTGACCGGTGATTTGTGGAAGTTGATTGTGTGACGGACGGATGTACTGGGGATAATTAGATCCGTCTTCCGCCTCATAAGGTCATTACATCTAGCAGCATACACTTAAGAGGTCTTTTTAGACTAATAAGCTTACAAAGCGTAGTTTAGTCTATTCTAGAAGACTACCATCCTCCAGGACCCCTATTCAAGGACAGGCGTCAAAAAGAGGAGTCTGGCGCTCCGTCCATGGCCCATGGCTCATGGAGGAGCCAGCCATGTGGAGTTAGCCAAGTTTCAGCCCGGCGCAATTTGTGTGAGTGGTCCACTCGGTCTCGGCCGCCAAGCAAGCTCTTCTAACTCCGTCATACATTTTTGGACCACCATGATAGATATAAGACGACCCGTATGGCTCTCATGGGACCTAAGTAGGACTTGCGTATTCCATCTCAACCTAATCTCGATTCTCCAATTGAATATTCTTACAAGAAGTCGAGCATCCACTTCTGAGAACAACCCTCTCGCCCATTCATCCCATCCAAATTATATAAATTATACTCACATTCCGTTAACAAAATGAGCTTTCTTTACAGCCAGCTGTTCAAGTCCCTTCCGTACCCCAAGGGCTCATATGCCGGCAAGACCGTCGTGATCACCGGCAGCAATGTCGGCCTCGGAAAGGAAGCCGCGCGACACTTTGCCCGCCTCGGCGTCAGCAAGCTGATCCTCGCCGTCCGAAGCCTCGACAAGGGACGCCTCGCCAAAGAGGACATTGAAGCCACGACCGACTGCGCCAAGAACGTCGTCGAGGTCTGGGAGCTCGACATGTCCAAGTACGCCAGCGTGCAAAAGTTCGCATCGCGCTTGAGCGCCGACCTGGAGCGCGTCGACATCTTCATCGCCAACGCCGGCGTGGCCCACACCGAGTTCAGGCGGGAAGAACAGGACGAGGGGACGATCACGGTCAACGTCGTCTCCACCTTCCTCCTGATGGCCCTCGTCCTGCCCAAGATGAAGGAGACGGCGGCCACGTTCGGCATCCGGCCCACCTTCACAATCACGTCCTCGGAGGTCCACGCCTGGACGCAGTTTGAGCAGCGCAACGCCCCCGACGGCGAGATCTTCAACACCATCAACGACAAGGCGTCCAAGTCGCCGGCCGAGGTGGAGAAGCTCTACCCGCTCTCCAAGCTCCTCGAGGTGCTCGGCGTGCGGTCCTTTGCCGAGCTGCACCCGGCTTCCGAGTACCCCGTCACCGTCAACAACGTCAACCCGGGCTTGTGTCACTCCGAGCTGACCCGCGAGCTGAAAACATGGGGCTTGTGGCTCATGAAGCTCCTCCTGGCCCGCACAACAGAGTACGGCAGCAGAACCTTGGTATCGGCGGGGTCTGCGGGGGCCGAATCTCACGGCCACTACATGTCCGATTGTGCCGTTGCGAAACCGGCGCCGTTTGTGACGAGCAAAGAAGGGAAGGAGGCGCAGGATCGGGCGTGGAACGAGCTTGTGCGGAAGCTCGAGGCAATTCAGCCGGGTGTCGTGGGCAACATCTGATTGGGCTTTTTGAAGCCATTTCTCTCTGTTGTGTATGCGCATGGTTGAGAACGTAGTCTCAAACCAGCAGTTTGTATCTCTGCTTCACTGATTCCTCGAGAAGAGGAGCAGGGTTTGGGCCGCACTTGGGCGTCTTCCTGGACCTTGGGCCTCACCGAGGCGAGGGTTGTAATCATCCGGATCTTTTGGTGCTACGGACTTTATGAGTACACATTCCGATATTAATAATTTGCGTACTTCTATCATGCTTCATCCATGCACGCTCTGTGCAAGCAACGTCCGTTTCGACTAGTGCCTGACAATCGTACAAGTAGAGTCTAGACCCTTCCTCAAACACGTATCCATGCTTGAGCCGAGAGCGCCATGCGAAAAGCAGTTCAGTGGCTGGAATTAACAGCTTCCGCGGTTCCGCGACGAATGAGATGACACGAGAAACGAAGCAGGAGACACTCTAGTTCCGAGTAAGGGTATTTGGCCGTAGGAAAGAGGGTCCATGGCCGTATTTAACCTCATTCGGAATGGAATTTTGGGCTTTTCCCAAGTGAAGATCCAGGCACTCACTGTCTGAACCTCTATTCACCTTTCCACCAAGCCATCCATTCATCGGCGACCTCAGGATAGCCTTCCTTTGACAGTCGTCTCTGCACGCGCCGTCTCCAATCAACCCTTTCGTCACCATTGCCAGGCAAATCCAATCCGCCCGAGATACAAAACCGGGTCCTGATCCAATCCTTGGGGACAAACCCAGCCATCTCCCAGTCAATAATGCCAAGCGAGCCATCATGATCTAGAATGAGATTTCCCGGCCCCAAGTCGCAGTGATAAAACACACAAGTAGAGCAGTCCATGCCTAATCCAGTGCAACCTTTTATCAGGTTCTCGTGACTGAAGTTCTTCTCCGCTCCACGTTTGATAAGGAGGGGGTCGAGGAGCTGGTTACCATCAATACCGCCGATGTATTTGGCCTGGAGTGTCCCCAGCTCGTTACAAATGTTCACAACCCGGTCCACATAGTGGCACTTTGTGGCCTCATCCATGCCTGGCCACGCATTGCCGAGGGTCTGCCCAGGCAATTTGGACAAAATGAGGTAGTGCCGGTCAGCCCATTCGCCGTGATAGAGAACATCCGGAATGGCAAAGCTAGGCGTTGTGGCCTTTACACAGGCTATTGTGACATGTTCCCGTGTCGTACTCGGCGAATTAGACATCTTGACCTTGAGGAAGGCATTCCCGATTTCCCAGACAGCGGAAATGCCGCCGGCGTCGTAGACAAGTCGTATCAGGTCTGATGACGTTGTTGAGAGAGCATGAGATGCGAGTGGTGTTCCAGGCGCTTCGGAAACCGAAACGCTGTAAAACGAGCCACAGCCGTCGCCCCACAGGTCGTTGGGCGAAGCTGTAGATGAGCGGGAGAGAAGGAGCCTGTCGCCCACCAGCCAGGTCTGGGAGTCAATTTCCCGGAGTGATTCGTTGACGGGACGTTGGGCCGCCATTGTTTGGAGCCTTGGAGGCGTGCCTGTGGCTGTAAGAAAAGGGAAGCTGCAAGACCCTCGGGGAAGGGGGCGGAAGACCAATGCTATTAATAGGTAGTCGGCAAATCATTCGGGCTCGGATTAAATGAAACTGCGCAGGTCCAATGTCTTGCTCCCCGATTTGAGAGCCCACTGCAATCCGTTCACTTCACAGACTTCAAAAGACAATCCCGGCAGCCAGATAAGTTGCAGAAACGCGCGTTCTTGTCATCTGGGAGTGTCTTTATTTCTTCCCATATACCGACTTCGAACCGGGAAAGTCTGACGTTTTAACATGATTTCCGAATCCTTCGACGGAGCGTCATGGAGTTAAGCCGTCTCTACAACCGCGGACTGCCCAGCGTCGACCTGTGTCACGACTTTGGAACAGACAGACTTGGGGTAGTAATTAGGCATAGCAACCACATGGACAACGGACATTTTCTAAAAGACCGGGCAATGCCGAATCTTCGCATTCGTCTGTACGGTTCAATATTGGTCGTGCACCGCATCCAGCAAACGATGCAGCTCTGCTGGAGTTTGCGGCTCACCATCCTAATCTCCGTGCAGGGGCGGGCCTATTGCTGAGGCGCGTCAAGGGAAATCGTCCTGTGAAGAACATTACAAGTCGTGATGGCTGACAAAGGTTGTTCTCTATATAAGATCGGCTTCGACGTTTTCGTCTGTTATGATATCTAGATAAATGCCTCTAACCATACTGTTTCCAAAACGCCTTAACACTCCCGAGTCCCAAGCAAGAACCTCCCAGCCTTTAGACTCCTTCATCATAAAGTTTCCCCTTCCAAGACATTCTTGTACAAGACAAAACGTAGCGATGACGACGTCAAGCCAGCAGAAGCGCATCTTTATGACCGGGGCAAGCGGATACATCGGCTCCGTGGTCACCGAGCTCGCCATCGCAGACGGCTACACCATACACGCCCTCTCCCGGACCGAAGCTAGCGACGGTAAACTCCGCGGCCTCGGCGCCGTGCCCGTCCGGGGCGACCTCTGCTCCCTCGACACCCTCCGTCGCGAAAGCGCACAGGCGGACGCGGTCATCCACCTGGCCACCGCCTACGTCTTTGGCGGCGAGCCGTACGAGACCTTTCGGCCCACGGACACCGCCGCCGTCGACGCCATCGCCGACGCCCTCGCCGGCACCGACAAGCCGCTGGTCGTGACGTCCGGCACGCTCTGCGTCGCCGCGGACCCCACCGGCGCCGAGACCACGGAGGCGTCGCCGGCGGAGCCTAACCCCGTCAACACGCGCATCAGGACGGAGCGGCACTCCCTGGGCCACGCCGCGAAGGGGGTCCGGGTCACTTCGGTCCGGCTGGCGCCTTACGTCTACGGCCGAGGCGGCAGCGGCGTCGCGCAGTTCCTGGGCATAGCGGCCGAGACGGGCGGCGTCGTGTGCGTCGGCGGCGGCGGGCACCGCACGACGGTCGTGCACGTCGACGACGCCGCGCGGCTGTTCCTCCTCGCGGCGGAAAAGGGGCGGGCCGGCGAGATCTACAACGCCGGCGCCGCGAAGGACTTGTCCTCACGCCGGCTCTCCGAGGCCATGGCCGCGGCCGTCGGCGTGCCGTTGAGGGACGTGAGCGCGGAGGACGCCAAGGCGCGGCTGGGGACCACGGTGGCGTTCTTCCTGACGGCGGAGAACCGGGCGTCCGGCGAGAAGGCCAGGAGGGAGCTTGGCTGGACGCCCCGCGGGCCGGGCATCTTGGAGGACATTGGCAGCAGCAAGGGTTCGTATGGGGAACTTGCCAAGGCACTCCGGAAGCGATAGCTTCGCGGGGTAAGTAATGGGGTCGGTCTGCTCTCGGGGGATGGATCATGGATCACGGGGGTGGGTTTCCTGGGGGGCGTGCGGTATGTACGAATGAGGGGAACCCATACGGTAATTACCGTACCCGTCTCCAAATGCCAAGGCAAGACCAGCAGGTCCAAGAAGTGTCTAATATTGTCGTCAATAGCGTAATGTTCTTTGCATCCCTTGACCGCCTTGGCGTTGAAAGCTGCCAAGTGAGCTTATTTTGACGGCCATGCCATCTCTTGTTGTTCTCCATCGTGTTCTCAACATGAGAGATCTCCTACCCTTTTCTCTTACCGAATCCATCAATCTGACAAGATGAAGCACACAGTACAGTCAAGGCCTTTGAATCGACATTGCTTCTACTATAACCTCTTCTATCGGAGCGATGTTCGCACAGGCGTTGTCGTCTGCCCCCTAATTACTACATGCTAAGAATCTTATAGAATAAGGCGCAATAATGTGACAGCATGAGTATAATGCTGTGCGACTCATCACGGTCTTGATTCATGTAGAAAGGTTTGGCCATTCGGAACTGATAGTGGAAAACCCCCCCGAGGCATGTATCCCCTGGACCGCCTAGAAAGAATCGCAACAATCAAAAAGCCGTTGGCAGGCAGAGAGCATAAAAGACAGAAAAGACGTATTTCACGGGCTCGCGGTAATACAAGTTCGCAACGAGAATATGTGGGGTATATTAACGTGGTCAAGTCTTCTTCAGTGACACCAATCCAGAAAAAAAAAATACACGTGAGCCTGTATACTTTCTCTAAAACACATAGCGGAACGACAGGTTCTCCCTGTCCGTCATGTCCTCGAAGGAGTGGGCGGTGTATTCGGGAGACGCCTCCACGATACCCGCCGCGACCATGTCGTCCCTCTTCTTGTTCTCGCGGGCGAGGTAGATGCGGAGGCAGATGATGATGACGATGAGCAGCGCGTAGCAGCCCAGGTGGGTGGCGAAGGCGATGAAGTAGCGCGGGCCGTCCCACTTGAGGAAGACCTGGGGGCCGATGGCGTTGCCGGCGGCCCAGACGATGAAGTTGATGGCGACGGCGAACTGCTTCTTGGTCTGGCCGGCGATGTTTCGGGAGATGAGCGACAGGGCGAGGGTCTGGGCGGACCAGAAGGACAGGGTGATGTAGTAGCAGATGAGCAGACCGACACGCTGGGAGAAGGTGTTGTTGGGGACAGTCATGAGAAGGACGGTGCCGATGACGGAGCTGGCGGGGGGGTTTTGGTCAGTTCAGTTGTTGTAATTACAGCTAGGAGAGGGACCGAATCCAGTCGAGACTTACGGGACACAGAAGCCGAGCATGACGTAGAGGTTCTGGTTGAACTTCTTGACCAGCCAGACGGAGCCGAGGAGGACGAAGATGATGTAGAAGCCGAGGACCATGGCGAGCAGCTGCACCTCGAGGGTGTTGAAGCCGAAGCTCTTGATGATGATGTTGGCAAAGGCACCCAGGCCGGAAGTGGGCAGGGTGGTGCACAGGGCGATCAGGGAGTATCCCCAGACCTGGGGGTCCGTGAGCGCCTCGATGGCCTGCTCGCGCTTGAAGTTCTTGTTCTGGATACCGGTCTGGTTGTCGCGGACGCGCTCGACCATCTCGCGCTTGACATCCTCGGAGAAGCACTTGGCCCGCATGGGGGAGTCGGGCATCCAGAGCAGGACGAAGACGCCGAAGACGACGGAGATGATGCCGTATGTCAGGAAAAGCCACTGCCAGGACTTGAGAGGGCCGGTCTTGATGTGGGTGAAGCAGTAGGCGAGTAGACCGCCGACGACCTGCTGGGCCCCGTTCATCATGTACCAGTAGGTCACACGAGACGCCTGCTCCTCGCGACGGTACCACATGGACGAGAGGATGACGAAGGCGGGCTGGCAGGCCGACTCGAAGATACCGAGGAGGGTGCGGACAGCGACCAGGCCGACGAAGTTGGAGCAGGCGGCGTGGCAGGCCAGGACGGCGCCCCAAGCAATGATGGAGAAGCTGAGGTACTTTGCGATGGGGACGCGGGCGATGATGTAGTTCTGGGGGTACTCGACGAACAGGATGGCGATGTAGATGCAGGTGGTCAGCCAGGAGAACTCCTGGCCCTTGAGGCGGGTGTCCTCTTGGAGGCCCATGATGGAGGCGAAGGACATGGTGCCCTTGTCGATGGCCTGGAGGAAGTAGGTGCCAATCATGATGACGAGCACGCGGCGGTCGATCATCTTGCGCAGCTCGTCGCTGCGTTCCCGGGTGACGGTGACGGACCCGTCGCCGACGTACTTGGACAGCTCGTTGTCGACGTTCTCGAGGCGCTGCTGGTCGGCCTTCTCGTGGGAGATGGAGCGCTCGACTTCCTGGAAGGACTTCTTGCCCGGGGCCGTCGTGGGGCGGACGTGCTCCGAGTCCGAGCTGGTGACGTCGTTGGAGGCCATCTTGTCTGACGACGACAAAAATAGGTGGTGGAGTTGTCGATGGTGTCGAGGTCCCGTGTGATGGGACAAGCGAACGCAACAAAGGTCTCAGGGCTGGCCGGTCGATGGGGGCGGGGCTTCGTGGCCTTGGAGTCTGTCTATCCTCTGCAGGCTGGAGGAGCAAGAAGAAGAACAAGAAGAAGAAGAAGCCGGGCAACCTGACGAAGGGAGAGAGGAAGAAAAGCCCGGATGATACCCTCGTTCTATATAAGAGCAGATACCAAGTGGAGTGGGAATGGGCGGCGGTGACCCTTGACCCCCTTGAGCGGCGGATTCATACTACCTACGTATGGCTGCTTGTCAAACCCCGGAATACTTCCCCCATTCTCTCCTCACTTCTCACTTCTACCCCAAGATTTCTTGTTGGGAAGGGGAAACGGGGGGACCCAGAGTTCGGTCCCCCGCGAAAAGGGACGACGAGAGCAGGGCAAGAAGGTGAATGGACGAGGAATGGCAGGACGAGTGGATGCAATTTGGGCTATCTTTCGACCGAGGCGGTGGGAGGCGACGAGTGTTGACAAGTTCACGCCCCCCCTCGAGGCCGTGCGATCCGGGCCTTCTCTGCGTCAAACTCCGCATGCTTGCGTTCGGCCCGCCAAGCATCTGGGGAGGAGTTGGGGAGATGGCTCACTCGGTTGGTTCGAGATTGGGTGAACATCTCGATAAAGTGGACGAGTCCATGGCTAGAGCGGCATGAGTCAAGGGTTGCGAGATGATGGGGGTGGAACGTTACGATGGCCACCGGGTGAAAGGCAGCCTGGCAGGGAGCAGCCAGCATCAGCGTGATGGAGAAGAAGGTGGAAGGAAACCGGATGGCGGAAGCCAGTGACTTCACACACAGAGATAGAAGTGTGGGAATACCGGTAGGGCGTGGGCGGATGGCTCCGACGCAGGAGAGGGGTCTCTGGTTGAAGTTGCTTCCTGGTTGGCCCGGCTGGCCAGGACGACCCGTCAGGATGGCGTGAGTATAAGGCTTCCCGGTTTGGGCCCTGGGGATGATTGGCGGTTAGTATTCCTGCAACGGGATAAGGCTCGACGTTGGTATCGGTAGGTGGTTTGTTGTGGTAGGTAGCCAGTGTTTTTTTTTTTTGTCACTGTATTAGTCACGAATCGCGTTTCTTGGGAGAAGAGGAAATCATTTGGGCCCCCCCGTTGAAGCTTTTAAGCGTTGAAGAGTCATGGTGTTCGATGATGTGCAACCGAGAAGGGGAATAGGTACGGATAGGATGGTAGTAATGAGGCGTCGGCGGCCAGCGGCCTTGGCATGGCACTTGGGCGCTCTCCCGGTCGCCGCATCTCTTGGGCCTTGGCCGCATTCCTGGGCATACGGAATTGACGGTGAAAAAGCACCATGGAAATAGAGAGAGGGATGGCATGGCAGGGGGTGGGAGGGAGGGGGTGTGGGAGTGAGAACATGGCTTCCAGGTCCGGGCTACCTAGGTACCTAGTACCATACCTACACTAGAATCCTAGGTAGGTGGTGTACGGATACACAGGGATAGGATTGGTTGTTGATAGGGAGACAAACGGGCGGCTTGCCTCAAAGAAGCATGTCGTCGGCTCAAAGCCCCTGTGCGGCCTCAAGGACCGCCTTGGCCCCGTATCTCAGTCTTTTCCACCCCCGTCGGTCAATGAAGCTGTCAGTCAGTCATCCAGCCAACCTCGGCTCGACTTGTGGGAAAGCTTGATGACGGGGAGTGGGGGACCACGGGAGTTGAGTAACGTGGCGTTCTTGGCTGTCGTCTCGTTCATCACTTCTTCAACTGTCGGCATTGTGCAGTTTCGAGTTTTTCTTTCTTTCCCTTTCGACCGTGATGACGGAAGATTGTATTGCCAGCCATGGCGAGTGGCCATGGCGAGTGGCCATGACACAGGTCATTTCGACAAGGGGGCTCATCTGACCCCGTGAGGAGTCAGGACGGGACGTGGGTTCGGTCGGCGTCGACGCGTTGCATTGCGACTAATGCACGGCGTGATGGTAGTTAAGTACTTGCATGCGTTGCAGTGACGGCGAGATGCCTGGGGTTGACGGGCTAATCTCCCGCAGGCTTGGGTTGGGGTGTAGCCAGAGGCAGTCCTCTATATGAACGGAGGTGTTCCCTTTCATGTTTCTGGAAACGAACACCCTCGGGGTTCTCATCCTGCTGCTCATCCTGCTGGCGTGAGCAACAACCTCGTCCATCTCGCTCAATCTCGTTCCGTGGCCGGGGGTGGTAATGCCTGGGCCTGGTGGGTGTTCAGCATGGAATGTTAGTCACCGCGTCCCTCTCCGCAGACCCGGCCCGGCCTGAGCCCGCTGTTTTCCCCTCAAATCTCGACCCCACTTCTATTCCCCCAACGATCCAGAACGGGAGGGGACGGTTGCGTTGCGGAGAGGTGCGGAGATGGCTTCCTTTCCCCCAAAAACAACTCGGCTCAGTCACGACTCACCAGCCACACACCAACGAAGTAGGTACCTAGCCTCTAGGGAAAACACCGGCGCCGGCCGTGGTTCGGCCTCGGCGGAGACAACAAGGATGATGCAGTACGAGTTGTCCAGTTGTCCAGGTCGGCCACAGGCCCACAGAAAGAGAGTTGAGCAGGACAAAATGTCAAGAGAGCCAACCATGGCTCTGGAATCAGAGGCGATACGAGGTAAAGGGGACCCTGAGGGAGAAATTCCAAAAAGGTGAAAAAATCGGGGAGGCGACCCACTGACGCGGGGTAACTGGCCCGGGGCGCGGGGGAGGAGGAGCCGAGCGACCCCGCCGTAGTGGGTACGCGTAGTGGATGTTCGGCGCGTCCTCTCAGCCAACCACAGGTCGCTATTTCTCTTCCTCTTCAGCGTGATGCTAGAGACATTTCTGCATACCTACCTAGGTACCTAGGTACCTAGCCTACGGATACAGGCTACGGAGGTACACTCGCTGCATCGAACTTGGCAGTGTTGCAGGCTTCCTTGGAGTCTTGGGGGGCACAACTCTTTCGTGTCACTGCCATGTGGGGTTTACCAAGTCTCTAAATCCCCTCCACCAAATGACCAAACCGCTCTTTGGAAAGCGTCTCCTGGGGGAGTCTTGGGGCCTCGGTTACCATCACTCCGAGGCCTGCCCGGTCAATCCTCCCCCTCCCTCCCTCTAACCAGTAGCAACCACCTGTCCATTGACCCCGCGTTTTTGCCATCGTTACCATGTGTCCTGTCTGTCTCCTTAATAAAACGCTTCTGTACCTGAAAACCCGTCTCGCTTCGTGTGTCGAAACCTCCTTTTCTTTTGCTTCCGTCTCGTTCTCTCTGCTGCTCCCTTTCCTCCCGAGACCTACCAATCACCTCATCAGGTCATCCGCTGAAACGTATAGAAGAAAATTGAAAAGGTCAGTCACACGATCCATTCGTCTGCCGTCTTTCGCAACCCACTCAGCGTGGTGGCGCGACGAGAGCCCTCTCGAGCACCCGTTTATTCCGACGTCTTCTCGGGTCCATTCGCGGTAGCGGACGGCAGACGGACACACCGGCAACGATGCCTTCACTCTCGACTCTCTGGAAAACTGACCCTTTACGGCAGACGCCAAAACGGGTCCAACTACGCCCCCAGGTCCAACTACCTAAGCCCCCTCACTCACAAACGCCGCCAAACATGCCTGCCGGTACCGGAATCACCGAGGTCTCGGGCGTCAAGCGCGCCGACGTCCACAAGCAGGTCAAGCAGCTGATCCATGACATGGTCAACATCAACGACACGACGGGCGAGTTCCTCATGACGCTCGAGGACGGCCGTGTCATCGACACCAAGGGCTGGGAGGACTGGGAGTGGACCCACGGCATCGGCCTGTACGGCATCTGGAAGTACTACGAGCTCAACGGCGACCCGGCCGACCTGAAGATCATTGAGGACTGGTTCAGGAACCGCTTCGCCGAGGGCCACAAGGGCAAGAACATCAACACCATGGCCGTCTTCCTCACCCTCGCCTACGTCTACGAGAAGACGGGCAACGAGACCTACCTGCCCTGGCTCGACAGCTGGGCCGAGTGGGCCTACCACGACCTCCCCCGCACAAAGTACGGCGGCATGCAGCACATCACCTACCTCGAGGTCAACGACCAGCAGCTCTGGGACGACACCCTCATGATGACCGTCCTGCCCCTCGCCAAGATCGGCCTCGTCCTCGGCCGGCCCCACTACGTCGAGGAGGCCAAGCGCCAGTTCCTCATCCACCTGCAGTACCTCTTCGACGCCCCCTCCGGCCTCTTCTTCCACGGCTGGACCTTCCACGAGGGCGGCCACAACTTCGCCCGCGCCCGCTGGGCCCGCGGCAACAGCTGGCTGACCATCGTCATCCCCGAGTTCATCGAGCTGCTCGACCTCGCGCCCCAGGACTCGCTGCGCTCCCACCTCGTCAACACCCTCGACGCCCAGTGCGCCGCCCTCGTGCCCCTGCAGGTCGACTCCGGCCTGTGGCGCACCCTGCTCGACGTCCCCGAGGACGAGGGCTCCTACGTCGAGGCCAGCGCCACCGCCGGCTTCGCCTACGGCATCCTCAAGGCCCAGCGCAAGAGGTACATCGGCAAGGAGTACGAGCCCGTCGCCGTCAAGGCCGTCAAGGCCGTCCTCGACAACATCAGCCCCGACGGCGAGCTGCTCCACACCTCCTTCGGCACCGGCATGGGCCACGACCTGCAGCACTACAAGGACATCCCCCAGACGAGCATGCCGTACGGCCAGGCCATGGCCATGATGGCCCTCGTCGAGTTCCTGCGCGTCTTTGTATAGAGTGTTATGATTAATGGCGAATGAAGAACAAAATAAACGAAACCTAATTACAACTTACAAGACTCGTCACAAAAGTAAAATAAACCCCTTTTCTATAAAAAAAACTCCTTTTAAAAAAAGTCCATCTTTCTCTATTCTCGAACTCCACGAACTACCCGTGCCAAGTAAACTCTGCGAGACAGTAACCAATGTCACATCAAGCGTTCTTGTCGGATCGGCCGACTTTGGCCTAAGATCCTACGCGCCCGTCCGACCGGCCCCCGACGCCGGTCTTAGCCGGGTTCCGCGCTTTCGGCAGCAGGTGTTGGGTCGCCTTCGGCTGAATGTCGACCGAGACAGCCCGAGGCCCCGGAAAGATGGATACTTGTGTACTACACTCACGGCATCCCCGGTCTAGTACAGCCCGAGATACACGTGCCTGGTCGCACCCGCGCTTTGCGGTCCTTCGTAACTTCCGAGCCCGTGGCCGCGGCGTACTCCAGCTGCCGCTAGGCTATTTGTTACCTCTGGAGTGTTGCGTCGCCATGACGAACATCGAGTTGGGAGGATCGTAGGCGTGACTGGCCACCCGAACAAGACAGACAGCCTGTACCTGCGGCCGGTTTGCTCTCTTGGACTGGCTGCCGGGTCCTAATCGTAACCCATATGCTAGGCAGCTAGATAGACAACCTTTTTATCTCGGATCGCAGGTGTTGTTTTATGCAGTGACTGTTGAATGGGTAGTACCGCGTATGTTGCCTAGTCCTGATGCAATTCACAAAGTCTGCTTGTCGGTTCCATCTCAAAGGAGGGAGGGGAGGCTTCCAATGACGACATTAACCGCCCCCCCCCTCTATATGAGCGCTGCTACGAAAATGAAGTATGCCATCCGTGTCACCGCGGCACAACGACCGCCCCCAAGCCGAATCTGAGCTTGGATGCTCTGTACTTGGCCAACGTCTCCTGATACGTGTGTCGTTGTTTGCTGACTGGGCACACAACGAAAGACCCTGCATACGGCTTGCTGCTGCGCTTGCATCGGAAATTTTCTCTCTCGGCAGAATGCAAAAGCCCACGATAGGGCTGCTGAACATTGGGGAGGGGGGGTCATCTTGTACGACTACCTGTGTTGGATTAGAGACCAGAGGTGGCCTCACTCACTGACAGCTTACAGCCTCGTCGTTTTAGCGGTCGAGTGTCATCGGCCACGCTCCGTGAAGAGCGTCTGGGCACCATGTGACATGTGACAAGACTTAATATGACCGAAAGAGACCTAAATCAGAGATTAGCGTCATGATTGTGAAGAGGAACTCTCAAACTTGGCCGGTCATTGTAGGTTTCGAAAGACATCCTGGGCACGTTACGCAACTCTTGATCGTGTTGAACAGACGCGAACAAAAGAACAGACATGGACGGTACTTTTAAGGAGCAGCATCTTGATAGTCACGAGGACAAATCAACATGAGTTGTTATGAAAACAAAACAAATCATGAAGATGAACACATTCCAGGCACACAAACATAGCATTCCAAGGTTCACACATGCCGCCATACTTAGTCGCAAATCTTCCCCTGGGAGCTGGTAATCGACCATCTTTAGCAGTGAGCATTGGCGATGAATCCGCGATGATGGGTTCTCAGTTGGTCTTGTGGAGGGCCTGGCCGGACAGCCACGACCTCTCGCCATTCTCGATGCATCACGCATCTCCAGGCAAGCCACAGGCCACCGTCAGCAACAGACCCGAAGCTAATCGACTCCTTCAGTTTGTTGTCCTGAATGGTTGGGTCTCAACAGCACACGTCATGTGTCCGTGCGGATGGGATGGAAGCACATACGTCGTCGCACGACCAGACGCCAGCGCTAACGCCCTCGGATCCCGAGCAACTGACCCTGCCGCAGGTTCCGGGACCGGCCGCGTTCTCGGGCCTGCCCGCTCTCATAGACCTTCTAGGCCGTATCGTTGAGGTTGGTTGTGAGACCTTCGGGCAGTGCCTTTGCGCAACGTTCCAGCCCCGCGGTTGCCCGGTCTCGTCCGAGTCTTACCCACGCATTCTGTGGGTTGCATAGCTCGGCCAGCACTCTCTATTCGCACGTCCCAATCGAGGACAACGACGGTAAACTTGTTGCTGGCGAACAGCTCAGTCTCAATGGAGAATAGGTGCTGTACTTTCTTGTGGCATAGGGTGGCATACAGACAAGCCAGGTGCTTCAGGGTTACCTCTTCTGGTAATACCAGAAGGACAGTGAGGCTGGGGGGGTGAGACTTGGCTGGGTTTGAGGCTTCCGGGCCCGACCAAGGCGCTAAGCAGAAGAATCGAAGTGATCGTCTTGTTTTAGTCAGAAGATTCAAGAGAGGAACGGAGCGACGAGCAGATGGGACTCCAAGACATCCGAATGGTGACGAGGGAACGAGATGATGGCAAAATCAAGTTATTGGACGGAATGTTCTTATGGTGTCTATTCAATTTCTATTCACATGGTGGACGGAAAAGATGTGAGGGCTCTGAAGAAGAAAGGCTCACCTTCGTACCGAGCGATTTCTCAAAGACACCGACTGGTCATGGACCACATAGACATCTCAGGACCGCAAGTCCGCAACCGCTTTACCGCTTTGCAATGAACACGCGTAGATGATCGCAACAGTGGCGGAACCGTCTTTGCCCATTCTGTCCGTTTCTTCTTGGAGCAATTAAGGTCTGACTTTTCATCCTTGGACAAGAGAGTCCAAGACAGAGGACTGTGTGGGTGCGTGAACGAGCATGGTCGCGCGTACCGTCGGATATTTGGCCTCATCTTACTGCAAGAACCATCAGGTGGTGAACCGGTGCACACCGATATGGAACAAGATAATGGCATCAAGGTCGGCCGTGTTGATATTGGTGAGTGATCATGTTGGTTCTTTTGCTTTCGGCTCTATGTCGCACCGATGCATGCAGCATTGTCGGGAGAGACCTAAAGAACTACGGGATCAAGGTACTCGAGTGGGATTTCCAGATCGACTTATCCGAGCTCGACGAAGAGGAAGAGGGCGCCTCGGCCGTTGGAAAGCGAACGGACTTCCCGGGCTCGCATTACACGTGCGATAGCCGCGGCTTTAAATTGTGCTGCATGAACCACATCAAAAAGGGCATCTCCCATCTTCACCGCACTTCGGGGCGGCCCCAGGAACGGGCTCGGCACCGGAAACTGCGGCAGAGTCAGCAGCGCTGGTCGCTCCATTATCTGGTGGTGCAAGGATATCAGTGTTACCCGGCGCTTATTCGAGTGATGCGATGTATCGCATCGACGAGATGAAAGCATTGGCAAACGTTGACGGTTGACACTGCGCCGTTGCAGGAACGAAGCACAAAGGAACTCGTATCATTCGGCTTCATCGCTGGCGGCGCTAAATACCTCGTGGATAGATGACAGATCGGCAATGGCCTCTGGGCTCAGATGGCCAGGTAGGTGTTTCACCAGACGAACTGGAACGTTTTTGTCCTAATGGATGAAGATTACTACGATGGATGCCCATCAAGTTGAGCCTTGTTGTACTCCGATATGGAGTTAGTACACAAAAGATCCATCCGTTCATAATGCACACGTGCGGGGGACATCCTCATGGATTTTCTCGGCCGGGGCACTGCATCCCACCACAACGGTAAATAGAGGCATTGGAGGCATTCAACAGTGCCAACAACTCCTTGTGTCACAAGGCTGTTTGTCGCCCGAGTCCATGCAGCAGTCTGCGTTCTGCGTGGTCAAATGATTTGGCGTGCCACGTCAGAAAGACAAGCTAAAAAAAAAGATGACGGTGTCGAAAAGCGAAGAGCGAGATTAGTGGCCGTTGGAAGCTGGGGGGTTTGAAGTTGGATTTGGATTTAGCGCTGAAGCTGAAAGCTTGGGCTGGAGCTGGAACTGGAGCTGGAGTGGTCAGGACCTCGGGCGATCAGTGCCGGATCAGAGATCAGATGGCCATGGCCAATGACAGCGCTATTGGTTGGGCAGATGCGCGTCATCGGATCGGGATGCGTGTGTACGAGGTACATCGTACGCCAAGCTGAACACGAGGCGATCGATGTCTGCGTGGTCAAGTACGTACCGAGAAATCCACAAAGGAAGGCAGGTTTTCGATGTCATCAAATCGATTGCCTGTTAGTGCTCAATGCTGCATTCATTGCGGAAAGCTTAACAAGAAGATTTTCCGCCGTCGGGCCCACTGTCCGTTCGGCCAGCACGATCCACCAGCCCCCGGCACGCCAAGCGAAACGAGGTGAAAAAACCGGAGGGGAATGAGGTCACTAAGGTCGTTTGAACCACAAGTACGTACCGACACCCCATACGTCTTGTCAAGTTGTCACATCCAGCCCCAAGCTTTGTGGATGGCAGATGGGTAATGCCGATACCTATCCTTCCAGCCTTCCACAGCACCCATAGGTACCCATACCCACCACGCCCACAATACCATCCCTCCACACCACACATTTTGGTCAATGATCCAATACCTACCGCCGCCCACCAGCTGCGGATGCACCACTTCTCCGTGCAACACACAATTTTTCTCTTCTCGACTGTTGTATGACCGAACAGTTTAATCATTCTTTGTGTCGCAATAACCCAGTTCTTTCACTCCCGATCACCCACCGTTGCCTCTCCGCTACCAGCATAACACACGAGACCATGCGCTGGAGGCTGCGATTCTGCATTCCATCACCGTGAGACCCTGCCCAGCGGGGTAGCCCGGCTCCAGCAGCTACGCCCGAAAGAGCATTTCTCTTACCGAAGCCCATCTCCGACGAGTCGACGGACGACCTACCACCGACTCTCGTGAGCCAAATTCGACGACCGCCGTCACTGCTGCAAACCCAATCTACTGCACCCGGCAGCGCACCCTTGTAGCAGGCCACAAGCGCCGACGACAGCGACGGCGACGGCGACGACAAGCGACGACAAGCGACGACACGCCCGACCCTCTATCCCGAGCTCATCATGGCCCGTAACAATGCTGTCCGCGCGGCTGCCGCTTCCCGCACAGCTTCGTCAGGTTCTTTCCATGCTGGCGCCCCAATTCCCACCCTTGGGACCATTGAGTCCAGCCGGAGAATCCTGATACGCCGCCAGTCCACCCATCGATACCATACCTTTCCGACGCCCCCTCCAAAGACCCCTCGCGAGCAGTCCTCGGCCGAGCTCTTCCCACATTCCGACGACAGCTCCAACGCCTCCGACGACGGCGATGGACAGACTCCTCTGCCCGTCAAACAGCTTGCCCTGCTTGCTTTTCTCTCATTGAGCGAGCAGACGGCCCTCAACTCCATTGGACCCTATCTCCCTCAGATGGTCGAGTCCTTCTCCGACATACCAGACTCCCAGACGGGTCTCTATGTGGGCATTTTGGCCTCGGCCTTTGCTTTGGCACAGCTGTCAACCAATCTGCTCTGGGGCTATCTCTCCGATGTGGTTGGCAGAAAACCCACCATGGTCATGGGCACCTTTATGCTCGCCGGCTGCTTCGTCGCATTTGGCTTCTGCAGGACCTACTGGCAGATTGTCGTCGTCCACGTAGCCATGGGTATGCTCAACGGCAATGCTGCTGTCGTGCCAACCGTCTTGGGCGAGGTGACGGATCGCTCAAACCAGAGCCGCGCTTTCACCTGGCTTCCCGTCATCTACTCCTTGGGTGGCATCACAGGTCCCGCGCTAGGCGGTTTGCTGGTCGGCACCCTAGGGAAACGGTATCCGTACCTGGCGCCGAACCTTCTAAGCGCCGCTCTGTTACTCATCAGCGTGCTGGTCGTCGGCATCTGGTTCGAGGAGACGCTCGAATCGCTCGAACCGGATCACGCTGCTTGGATTCCGAACTGGGCCCGGAACATCTGGTCTTGGGTCCGGCGACGGGTGGCAAAGCCGAGAAAAGATTCTTGGGCTACCCGTTGGCCTCGTCGCGGATCGCAGATCGTCACGAGCACATCGGACGACGAGGATGAGGACGACGACGACGATGTAACCGAGGAACGGCGTCTGCTCCGGCCGGAGTCGGAGAACGGCTCCGACGTAGACGACGATGCCAAGTCTCCCAGCGACCTTGCGACGTGGCGCCAACTCTTGGACCGCAACACGATTCTGGTGTTGTTGACTTACCTCGTTTTCCAGTTGTCCAACATTTCGTACAACAGCCTGTACCCTATCTTCGCCGATGCCAATCCGCCGACGGGTCGCGGACTGCCGCCGAGCAAAATCGGTATCAGCTTGAGTCTTGCTGGTGTCGCTACCATCGTCTTCCAGGCTTTCCTTTTCCGACCACTGAAGGTGCGGCTGGGCAATCTGGGCACCTACCGCGTTGCGCTGCTGGGGCTGGCCATCAGCATGACTTTGATGCCTTGGATTGGATACTTGGACGACGAGCCCTTTTTTGGCGTCGGCACCGGCTCCATCTGGCTGTACATCGAGCTGGGAATTATCCTCGTCATTAAGAACATCTGCGCCGTCGGTGGTCTGTCCAGCGTCATGCTTCTGGTATGTTTATCCGATTTCCCGGGTCATCTTGGGACCCTCGCTAACGATACAACCTCTAGATCACGAACTGCGCCCCGAACCACGCGACTTTGGGCACCTTGAACGGCATCGCCCAGACTCTTTCGGCGGCAGGCCGCAGCTTCGGCCCCTTTGTTTCGGGCGCTCTCTTCACCCTGTCCACGCGTGTGCACCCGAAGGGTGAGGCCGTCGCCTGGGGCGTCTTTGGAGGCATCGCCATCCTTGGCTGGCTTGGTTCCCTCGCCATTCGCAACCGCGGTCTCGAGAGTGATGACTGGGTCGGCGAGGAGGACGGCACCGACGGCGAGGCAGAGCCATAAGCCGTACCGCGTAGGGTGAACACCGAGGCTGTAGGCGTTAGTATTGCGTCGGAAAAGCTCATTTTGTTTACTGAGTGTGTGTTGAAAATGCCCGGTAATCAGAGCGTTGCCGAGAGCTGGAAATGTATAGTGCGAGACGGCTATAGCGATGATGATATTTTTGCACTCATAGAAGGGGCATACACGACCACCCCCCTCCCTCAAAGAGCGAGAGGAGGCAGAAAGTACAGCTCGGCCTTAGATCTAAAAGGGCCACTCTGAAACTAGATCTTGGAGAGAAATCAGAATAGATTTGATACCTTGCTCCTGGCATGTTGTCGGCGGGGTTTGCCCAGCCAACCCCATCAAATCAATGGCTGCGAAACAGTCACGATGTACTGAGCCTTCGCGGCCCGGCCAAGCTCGCCTCGCCTATCTTGAACAGACAACACCCACCACGGGCATCTTTGGGAAGATTGAGTGAGCTGTTGTTGGCCTAGGTAGGTAGTCCATGTCCAACCCCCGGGGCACCGTCATCTCTCGACCGAGTGGGACACCGCTCGCCGGTGACGCGAGGTCGAGTGGCTCCCCCTGTTGATGAGTGTCGTCCTGCGGGCACGGTGGAGGCATGGCCCGAAACCTGCCTCTACAACTTGCAGAGACTGCCTCCAAGAGCGACGCACGGCTTCATCGCCGCGAATGTTTGAACTCGGGAAGCTTCTTGTGGCTACCTTACGTGTCTAAGTTACGTACTTGCTTGTGTGTGACAAAAAGAAAAGAAAAAAAGCATAGAGATATTCCAGAAAGAAAGTCTTGTGGTAGGCTTGCCAGAAACCCGCCGCGACGCCGTGTGCCCTTGGTCTGCGTGCCCCCTTCCTGTATGCTGCTTCTCGGCTCCATGTCCCGGTATCGATGCCGGGGGGGGGGAAGATGACCAAAAAGAAAAACCGATACGCCCTGAATTCCGTTGGCGTCGTCGTGGGACGAGTGTGGTGTATGCCCAAACGCCGATGCCGTTGTTGCCCCGCCCATACCAATATGCTAGTACTTCTTCATCTCCAGATGAAGATCTCGCTCTCAAATGCTCCAAGATAAACCCTTGCCTAGTTCAAACGTGCTTGCTTCGCATCATAGTCCTGAAATCCACTCATCATAGCCACAGTTATCGTCGTCTTCTCCAACTTTGCCTGCCTTTGTGGTCTCGGAGCCGGCCGGCGCATTGGCAATCCTGCCGCAAGGGCGACCGATCAGTACCAGGTCGGCGGGATCGACCAGTGCCGGAGCATAGTGTCCATGGCCTTATTCCACTCGTACTCGAAGCACGCGCCTAGCTGCAGCGCCTCGTCCGCCGAGGGCTCGCGACCTCCCCACATCTCGGGCTTCGCGGCCTCGAGGGCGGCGTACCCGGTAACCAGATTGCTATTCACGTCCGTGTTGTCAGCCTTTTTGTCTCTTCTTTTACTTTTTCGTTCCTCTCTGTCTGCGCGCAAACTGGCAACACGTGGACGTCGGCCGGTGTGGTGTACTCGGAGACGTGCTTACTCTTCCTGGATCTTCGTGAGGCATAGCCACGCGAGGTTCCAGCTCTTGTTGGAATCCGGGTCGTTGCGCACGCGCATGTGAGCATCGTATAGAATATCGCTGCAGAGCGGGTAGCTGCGCGTCAGGCCGCGAAGCTCCGTCAGGAACTGGTTGCTGTTGACGTAGTAGTCCCAGGCCGAGGTCATTGGGCCCTGGAAGGCCAGGGCGTCTTCCTCATTCTCGCACGTCGCCGCCACGCGCTCGATTCGGCAGAGCTCCGTCAGCGTGTTGACGCGGTGTGTCTCGAGGGATTCGATCAGTTGCTGGATCGAACGCTGTGACGTGGGTCAGTGAGGGCGACCCTCGAGGAGAGGACTGGGTATGGCCCAAGGGTCTCGAAAGGGGCATGCATGTGCAGAGTGGGTTTGGATTCTAGTGACGTGCATGGGGATTGCAGTACAAAGAAGAGACCATGACTGACTTGAACCGCCCTTGGCTTTTTGCTGCTCTTGGAGCTGCGGTGGTGGCTCGATGACCCTCCTGAGCGGCCCGAACGTGATGAGGACATGGTTGTTGCTGAAGCGCGGGAACAAAAAGACTTTTGGGCAAGGGGTTCTGAAGAAAAGGCTGAAAGAATGTCTTCTAGAGTAAACGGAATGTCTTGTTCGAACTGGGCTTCGAGGTCGGTGAGGTTGGTGGTGTATCTGTGGGTCGGAGAAGAGCCAGGCTTCGGGCCGGACGAGGTCGTAATTATATCCTGTCTCTTGACTTCGAGGTTCTGGCTCATAACTGCGGCCATCCACCTCGTAGAAGCTCTTGAACTCGCAAAGGGCCCAATTGAGATAGCCAGCTGAAGATGATCGTCCGCTCAATGACGTCGACAGGCGACGGGCAAGTCAAAATAGCCGTCGAGTTCCTCAAAGGGTCTCCGCAGCAGAGAAACCGGAGAGAGCGTATGACAACAGGGTGATTATGTGCGTCCGTGGACCTTTTGATAACCGGCAGGGAGGTCAGAAAGGCTTGATGACAAGTAGCACCGAGCGAGATATCCGGCAACGTCGGGTACTAAAGGCGAAGACTTTGATGCGGCCGTTGCATGATGTAAATGGCCAAAAGAAGAAGATGATTACAGTCGAGAGTGACAAGGGACAGTAGCAGTCAAAGGTAGGACGAGAGTGCACAAGTCACGCGTACCAAATGCCGAGCATCCACCCCCCCCTCCCGATGACACCAATCGAGTAACATGAACTCCAAACATACATGAATCCACATGATGGCATTCATGGCCGGGGCTGAGACTGGGGCTTATGGAAGGGACATCGGGATGTGAGCCATGAGTACGGCATTTCAAACGGAGTGCAGTCGAACCACTATACGAACTAGGTAGGTAGGGTGTGGGCTGGACCCAGGAACAGCCGACGGGTGGTCTCCATGATGCCGACCCCAACCAAGCCTCATCTGTTCCGAAGAACCGGCTATGCATCGATTCTGGACACTATCGAACATTCCTGGACATTCGATGGTTGGTAGCCCACGAGTCCAGGATGTGTGCGGGCGGCCGATCCAGAGTGTGATGGGCAGGAGAACGGGGTCGAAGTCGATTGGCTATAACGAGACAGGCATCGGTGAACAGAACTGCTGACAGAGCGAAACGTATTTTTGTCCAGAGTGCCTCGAGCTGCCCCGGCCTACGACGATAGTGAACAGAATGGGTCCATGCCCAGTAGTCGCAGAGG